>JAQQSZ010007823.1:0-13207 GCA_028646595.1 Phalanger gymnotis | reverse complement strand
AGATAGATAGATAGACAGGTAGATAGATAGACAGATGGATGGACCGACAGACAGACAGATAGACAGACAGACAGACAGATAGACGGATAGATAGATGGATAGATAGACAGACGGACGGACGGACAGACAGACAGACAGACAGACAGACAGACAGACAGACAGATAGATAGAAAGACAGATAGATGGATAGATAGACGGACGGCGTACGGACAGACGGACAGACAGACAGACAGACAGACAGACAGATAGACAGGTAGATAGACAGGAGGATGGACAGACAGACAGAGAGACAGACAGAGAGACAGGCAGACAGACAGACAGAAAGACAGACAGACAGACAGACAGACAGACAGACAGACAGATAGATAGATAGATAGATAGATAGATAGACAGACAGACAGACAGGTAGATAGATAGACAGACGGATGGACAGACAGACTAACCGACAGACAGATGGATGGACAGACAGACAGATAGATAGATAAATAGGATGGAGAGAGAGATACATACATACATACATACATAGGATGGAGAGAGATACATACATACATACAGACAGACATATATACATAGACAGACAGATAGACAGACAGATACATACATACATAGACAGATAGATAAATAGATAGACAAGATGGAGAGAGAGAGAGAGAGAGAGAGAGAGAAAGAGAGAGAGAGAGAGAGAGAGAGAGATCATCAATGGAGATACTCCATCCAGTGATTCAGACCTCACTCTGTCTATGATGATTTGTCCTACCCTCCCATAAATCCTCCACATGGGGTCTACCCAATGTGTTGGGAGCTTGCTCTGGATCTCATTACATTTCATGAGAAATGATGGGTCACTCCGGATACATATCAGTTATCCTTCAATCTATGCATATTGCAAGCTACCTCCCTCTCTAGTTATAAATCTGTTTAATAATACTTCTAAAAAATGATACTTATTCTGCAATGATTTTTGTTTATGATATGCTACATCTTACTCCTAGCTACCAATTGATTCTCTATGCCCCACCCTGGGTGACCAGCAATAAAATTTCTTTAGAAATAGTGATATTCTGTTACAGTCCATTGAAAGAATATCCGTGTTCAAAAGAAGAGCTATAGTTTGAAGAGATTTGAAGGACAAAGAGCATTGTGCAACTTTCCAAAATGCAGTCCAGCTCACTCTACTCTACCTGCCCACTTCTGGGCCCAGATCACTCTCCATCTGTAGTGTATGGCCAAGATAAATCTACTGATGGAATAGCTCAATGGGACGTCCATTCCATGGCATATCATAATCTTGAGAGTAGGCATTCTTTTCCATTTGTTTTTTCCTGTGTAGATTGTTAAGCGCAATCTTTCTCAATGATTATGAATCATTCATGATAGGCTTGACAATGTCCTGAGCCTCAAAGGAATCAGTACAATGTTATTTACCAACAGGAGCATTTGTACAACTTCATTATCTCTATAGAATCCTTTTTCCACTTGAATTCTGAAATGAAATTTCTCCATAACAGACACAAACATTCTTGGTGCTTGTACATCTCAATGTTTTATGCTTCATTTGATTATGAACAGTTGAAAAGTCCTCTGATTCACCTCAGTTGCAATATTTTTACAGAACTTTGCATGATTTTAACACATTTCTTGCAGACACCTTGTTGGAAGAGAACCATTAAGGTCACCTTACACCATATAATATCGTTCGTGAAAGTCTGTCAACTCTTTTGTCCTACTATCATCAAGGATGCCTTCATTCCATAGGTAGCTTACTCTCGTGCGATTTTCATAGGGACAAAAGGTAGGAACATAAACCGGGAGTTTTCTCTTTTATCTTCTAGCATATTTGCATCTTTAAGATCGTTCTTCTAAAGTCATTAAACTGATTTACAGAACCAGTTGATGTAGAGATCACTAACTCGTTCAGTCCACTCTATTAGGATATAATCAATTTTATTTTTTTCTATGATGTTATTCAGTACTTGGCATATTCAGCACCTCCCAACTCTCTTTTTGAGAAAAAAAAATATTTCTGCTGTCTAGGAGAATGTCCTCTTTGATATTGAAAACCTCCAACAAAGGCAGCATGCAATTATTGCAATGGATGCTATCTTTGGCCAATTAGCATTTGAGTTTTAATCATTTTTTTTCTAAACTTCCAAAGGTCTATTATTGCTAGAGATGATACCATGTGTTACTTTCCAAGTAGTCCTCTGGTTGGTTTTGCTCCTGTCATCACTACAATGATACACAAGACCACTAAAGCTTAAAGCATCTTTGAAAGAAGAAATCTTTTGTTTTTAAGAAGTTTGGGACAATGGACACCCCAGTATATCTTGCTGTCTCTCCCACACAACCCCCAAGTGATTTTTCCCACTTCATAGTTCTTATAACACTTAGTCTTCCTCTCCCTCCTTCTAGTTCTAGAACACCAATCAATAAAATTCTGCCACTCTCCTGGAAAGGGTGTGTCAATCTAATCCTCCATGGCTTCTCTCACCATCCCCATAACTCTGCGAAATAAAATATTCCTGCCCAGTCACCTGTCCTACATATATACATATATATGTATGTATGTACATATGTTTGTGTATGTGTATGTATGTATGTGTATGTGTGTATGTGTGTATATCTGTATATGTGTGTATGTATGTATATGTGTGTATATGTATATAGTCTCTCCTCATTAAAATGTAGCTAGGTCAAGGACTATCTTTGCTTTTTTATATATATTTCCAACTTGTCGTTCAGTGCCTGGCACACAGACCTTAAAAATGTATTTTCATTCATTCATTCACTTCGCTTTATATCACTTTCCATCACGGTTATTTTGCACTCCCCACCCCCAACTAAACTATGAGATCCTTGAAAGCAGGGCCTGTGTTGGCTCAATCTTTCTCTCTCCAGGACCTAGCCCAGATCTTTCCACACATTGGTGGCTTAATAAACATTTATTGAATTAAACATTTTGGGATGCTTTAGGTGAAAAATTCATTTTAAAGAACACATATGCATCCTCAGTCTTGCAGCCAGACAAAGGGGTCTGTCTCCCCATCTTAGCAACATAGGAGTTGCTAAGAAAAGCCCTAGGCAAAACTGCCAAAAGTATTCAGGAAGGATTAGATGCATCGGAGTGAGGGAGGGGGGAAGAGATGGAGAGAAGCAATAGATGGGGAAGCAGGAGGGAAAAGAATAGAAGGCTTAAAAACAAAATGCCATCTGAATCAGAGCTAACATATTGCTCACCCAACACCAAAATGCTATAGAAATTATACAACATCCAAAACCTGTCAAATGAGATTTAGCAACACAGTTCAGAAGTTATTCCCCATTGGGTAACTGTCTATAATCCTGCCACAAACCCCTTAAGTGTTCATGTGAGGCATTCCATATGCTAAGGGCAGCATATCATTTCAGAGCTGTCAGCTTTAATTTCAATTTTATTAATTTTTCCATAAGCCTTCAGACATGTATTTCAGAGGACATATATCATGGAGATCGTAAATGCACACAAGGAAGCACTGTATAGTTATAGGTTAGGCAACAGGTTTGAAATGAATAGGGATCACCAAGAGACTATGAGAAGGATATTTAAATGTTTACATGGTAAGGTACAGTAGCAACAACTAGCCTTTTTACAAATGGGCTGATCCATCTGCAAATGGGCAGGTCCTATCTGTCAGAGTGTCTAGATGCTTACTCTTAGGGGATTTTCCAAAAAGTTAATTAAAAGCAACTCTAGTAGGTTCAGGAAAATAGGGTAGTGATTTATTCACTTTGTTTTATTTTTGTTGCTTTTTGGTCCTCTGTTCATTTAACAAAATAATAGAATTTGAGAATCAGAATTTGATCTGATTCAACAAATATTTATTAAGTACCTGCTATGTACCAGGCCATTGAAGACGTAATGACAAAAGGTTACAGTTCCTATTCTCAAAGAATTATCTTTTACCCATGTGGGGTAGGGGGGGGACAACACAGATTTGTATGAGAGCTGAATAATTTGGGGGAAGGGACAATTATGATAACAACTGTAGGAGTCAAGAAAGGCACCTTCTAAAGGGTAGCCCCTAAGCTGAGCCTCAAAGTTAGCTAAAGATGCTAAGATATGGAGTGAGAAGGTACCTTGTGGCTCATTGAATCTAAAGCTTAGAGAAGTTGATGGCTTTGCCTAACCATAGTCACCAAGGTAGTTAGTGGCAGAGGAAGAGCCCCAATCAGAAGCCAGTCAATGGATAATTCTCATTTGAATCTTGGAGGATGATCTGCGTGGTAGGTTGGAACTTTGTGTTTCTTTATTTCCTCTTATTTGAAAGCAGAGGAAGTTAGGTAATTAGTGGTTACATAGGAATGTGAGCAGAAAACCTTCTCATGCAGCCAACAAGCTTCCTGATTTAGCCTGGGATTATAAAGTAGACCAATGAGTTTGATCCACAATACCCAGATCAGTAAATTTCCTATTGCTGTGGGATGTGTTCTGGTGTATATCAGACCATTCTCTTTAGAGCCCACAGGGAGCCAGGGAGTGCTGGAGAATTCTAACCAAATAGAATAGATCATAAATTTTAAGTCACATCCATTTTTAGAATGTGGAGAATCTACCTTGCCTCTTTTCCCAGTCCTTTTATTCAGTTAACCCCATCTATTTTCCCAGAAGAGGCACTTTTATCAACAATAGCTGAATTCAGAGGCAAGAGGACCTAATAATGGAGTAACACCCTAATCATGCCTGACCCCAGATTTCCCAATATTCCAGGCCTCTATCTTGACTATCAGCTAAGACCATCAGAGACTACATATCTGTCCCTCATGTACTGGGCGCACACACACACACACACACACACACACACTCCTTTCTCAAGGAGGATTGATCAATCTTTCCTTAATCACTGTGAAGAGATGACAAACTATTGTCCTACAGAACCATCCAGAACTGTGATGTTGGCTGAGAAAGTTTGAACTTTCTTCATTGACATTCCTTTTTCCCTCACACCCATTCATCCAATGTCAGTTCCATGCCTCTGATGACTCTCTCCCTTTCTTCTCAATCCTTCCATTGTTCCCACTGCAATTTTTATTCTATTGTTATCAAACTACCAGCCATGTCAGATCTGTGACCCACCCTCTTCCCCCATTGCTGGAAATGACTTTATATAGCCTGTATTTACTTTACAAGCTGCCATTCTCCCCAACTCAAATGTAATGTAAACTCCTTGAGGTCAAGGATAGATGTGTGTATGTGTGTGTGTGTGTGTGTGTGTGTGTGTGTGTGCACTTGTCATAATTCTTTGCACTAGGTATAAACGATGGTTGAATTAAATTGATTTGAATTCTATATACATTACTGATTAGTTTTTCCTCCTGTAGGACTTCTGAATTTATGTCTGTGCTTTTACCTATGTCAGACGTAGACAATTGCCATAAGTAAAGGAGAAGCTAGTGACAAGGATAAGGGCAAAAGAGGGAGGAAAGGCCAAAAGAGCAGAAATGACAAAAAAAAAAAAAAAGGGAAGACAGGGATGGATGAGCTACAGATGTCATAATCTAGGAGAGTCAAGAAACATTGAGGACCAGAGTGATCTGGATGGTTCTTTCCCTCAAATTGAGGGTCAGTGGTAAAAGCAAGTCTCAAAAAGTAGCGAATGGTAGAGGCCCTGATATTGAGGGCATGGTCTCCTGGCCTAGTTCAAAGGCTGAGTTGAAGTCACTGGGAAAACGAGCACAGTCAATGATCAATGGTGTGTCCAAAGTCACGTAGGCCCAGAGTCCCTTAGCCTCTCTTGGTTTCAATTTCCTCATCTACCAAATGAAAGGGTTGGAGTAGATGCCTCTAAGGTCCTTCTAGCTTTGAGTTTTTGATTATATGAACAAATGGATCATGAATTAATGAATGCCAATTAGAAGATCATTGGAAATTTTCACATCTTGAATCTGGCTATTTAAATGTAGCAACTGATCATTATGAAACTAAAGGAGTTTGTGGGAATCGAGTCCCTCAGGACTAATGAGAGATAAACCTACTCATTTAGTAAAATATCAACCTAAACTTTTATACATTCCTCAAAGGAACCCTCAAATGTAATTTCTCAGCAAACATCCTTATTTTCAAATAATATTTTACCTGTAGCAACAAATTAAAAGCTCTATTTTAAGCACTCACATTTCTGTGGCATTTTTGAGTTTGCAAAGTATTTTTCTCACAAAATCCCCATGAGGTAAGCTGTGCAACTATTGTTTTATTTAAGTATGATGTAGAGTCTGCTATATGCCAGGCACTATGCTAAGTGCCTAACAAATATTATCTCATTGGAAATTCACAACAATCTTGAGAGACATGTACCATCCTCTTTGTATAGTTAAAACTGAGGCAAACAGGTTAAGTGACTTACTTGCCCAGGATCACACAGCTAGGAAGTGTCTGAAGCTGGATTTGAACTCCAGACTTCCTGACTCTAAGCCCACCATCCCAAGCCCACCACCTTACAGATGAGGACCTTGTACAGGATCACACAGCGAGGAAGTATCTGAGGCTGGATTTGAACTCAAGACTTCTTGACTCCATGTCCACCATCCTGAGCCCACCACCTTACAGATGAGGAGGTTAAGTGACTTGGTTTTGATAAAGGAAATGAGTGAAAAAAAAATTATTAAACACATATTAAATGCCAAGTGCTGTGTTAAGTACTGAGGACTTAAATAGAAAAGACTGACCCTCTCTGCACTCTTGGAGATCACATTCTAATTAGGAAAGACATCGCATATGGAAAGATTCAATGCACAGTGAATGGAAAGGTTCAAAAGTCCAAAGGATACAGTCATGGGATGAATGACAAGGCCTAGGGTAGCCTTAGGGTGAATCAGCAAACAAATGGGAATGTCCATGGCCCTAGGGATATAGACAGAAAGCAGATGGGAAAGCCTGTGAGACTTTGGAGCATAGGGACAAAGCAGCAACAGATTTTGTCAGGGAGGTGACTCAGTAGGTGGCATTCTGTCCTGAGGGTCAGCACTACTGAGAGTTTAAATCCTTTGGCAGATACTTACTAGCTGTAGGATTCTAGGCAAGCCACTTAACTGCACTCAGCCTCAGTCTTCTCATTTGTGAAGTAGGGGTACTAATCAAACCTACCACGTAGGTTTGTTGGGAGATCAAATATAAACTATTATATATACATATATGTGTGTAATGCATATATATATGTATATGCATTGTATATATTGAAAGAGTCAGAGAGAGACAGAGAGAGAAACAGAGACAGAGAGAGAGAGAGAGAAAGGAGAGAGAGAGAGAGAGAGAGAGAGAGAGAGAGAGAGAGAGAGAGAGAGAGAAATCAAGGATGACTCCAAAGTTGAGTGTAATCCTCAAAAGAAATAGATAAAATTGTAGGAGAGACAGGTTTGGGGTGGGAGGGAGGGGGAAGGAAACAATTTCAGTTTAGAACAATTTGGATGGAGGAAGTTTGCAAAGTAGGACTGGAATTATAGAGAAAGATTAGAGTCAAATATTTAGATTTGGGATTCCATACATATATAGAGAAATGCTAATTGAAACCTTGGGAGTCGATGAGGTCAGCAAGAGACCAGGTGTTCTGAGAAAGAAAAGAAGAGAATGCTAATCAAGAGTGAATGGACCCTCCCTTAATTAAAGTTTTAAACCAAAACTGGATGACCTGTCTGCATGTCTAGGGAGAATCCTTGCTCAGGCTTAGGTTAGATTCAATGGCCTCCAAAGTCCTTCATAGCTCCAAAATTCTTTGATTTTTGTAGCAAATAAAAGATGCCAGTTCCTAATACTCACTGCATCGATGTCAATGCTTTTCTTAATCTTTTCCCTCCCTGGGGATAGGGACTAGGAGTATGATTTCACTGGTACAGGGAACCTCCTCTACCAATTCAAGGTGGAGCAATTTCTAATCTTACAGAGTTGTCTAGAGGTGAAAGGCTAAGTGACAAGCCCAGAGTCACGTGGCCAGTATGATAAGAGCCATTACTTAAACCCAAGTATTTATACTGTACTACTTCTACACACACACACCACACACACACACACACACACACACACACACACACACACACACACACACACACTACATTGGATCAGGAGAGAAACTAAACATTTCCATTGTGCCTACAACGTGCCAGACACTGTGCTAAGTGCTTTTACAAAGATCTTCTTTGACCACACCTGATAGTCCTTATGCTTCTTTCTGTCAAAACAAGCCTGAATGAATCATGGTTTGTTTCTAAGAACAGTCATTTAATTCTTGGGTATTAATGAAGCAATCACTAAAGTAGCATCGCAGCAGCATCTTATTTATGACTTTCACCATCACTTATCAATTGAAATTGTCTACTACGGACATTGAATTGCACAAAGTGACTACTATGGACATTGAATTGTGCAAAGTGTCTGGATTAATCAAGGAAGACATGTCCTTTATCTTCAGGGAACATATATTCAAAGACTGACCTCCCCGCCCCCCCCACATACACGTATACATGTAGAGTAGAATTATGATGAGAAGAAAAGACCAATTCTACCTATATTTTATATAAAATTTGTGAGTGCATCATTGGCAAGGTGCACAATTTGCTTGGTACGGGTACTTCTTGCATGGTGCCCATGCCTATGCATAAGTAGTCCTGCATTTCTGCAATGTCCTGTGGTCCCAGATGAATCAAAACATGGTACAGCTGCCAACTCCCACTCAAGGCCCTTCCAGATTTCTCCCCCACCCCATCAGCCTTACCTTCCATTACTTTGTTATGTACTTTGTATTTGCTTAGGTAGGTACATGTTGTAGCTCCAATCCTACCCAACCAGAATGTTATCTCCTTGAGGACAGGGCCTTTTTCTGTTGGTCTTTGTGTTTTTGCCCATCCAAGGCATTTAATAAATGTTCATGGGATTGAGTTGAATTGAATACATATTGAGCCGCTTCTGGGAATTTCCAAGATCAAAATGATTCATCACCTGTAGACCAACTTCTGGTGTAGCCTTTGAGAATTTTTAATCATCTTTATACACAAATCTGTTGGTAAATTTTAACAACCAGCTCCCCCTCCCCTCAAGAAAGTATCCTTGACAGATTTTTCAACTTAATCTGCATGAACATTTTCTCTGTCACTTTCTTAAGTCTAAGCAACCAACAGACCAATTAATCAAGCCTTGATTTGTGATGTTTGCCAATTTCTGAGGTTTAAATGCTCACACAGAAAATTTAACAAGCAGTTCTAACTAGCCAACTTTAGCCTGTTCCAATAAAGCCCTGTCTCTGTAGCATAATATGGCATAATGTCAGCCAGGTGGCATAGTGGATAGACTGCTGTCCTGTCAGTCAGGAGGGCTTAAATTCAGATACTGCCTCTGGCTCTTAATGACCCTGGGCTAGTCACTTAATCTCTCTGTTTTAGTTTCATCTTCTTTAAAATGGGGATAATATTAATCCCACCTCACTAGACAGTTCTGAAGAGAAAATGAGGTCTAAAGCACTTTGTAAACCTTAAAGCGCTATATAGTTGTTGGAAATTATCATCGTCATCATCCAAGTAGAACCTTTTGGTAGAGGATCAATAAAATGTCACTGTTGAATATCTACTGTCATAGTATTCCAAGTGTTGGAGAGACAAGAGTGAAATATGTAAATAAAATTTAGCTGTGGTAATGGCATACACATTAACAGTAATTCATGTTTCCATAACACATTAAGGTTTATTATAAAGCATTTTTCTCACCACAGTCCTATGAGACAGGTAGGGCAGGTATTATGATCTCCATTTTGCAGATGAGGAAATTAAGACCCAGAGTGGTAAACTGACTTGTCTGTGGCCCCACATCTATAGAGCGTCAGGACTGGGCATTGAACCCTAGTCTATGGACTTTAAGTCTTCTACCGTACTGATCGTTGGCATCAATTATAGCAGTCAAAGCATGTGCTGCCTTACAACAATTTTGTTAGCCTCTTGGTCATCAAACATGGGACCAAATGTTTGATGAAAGGACCATTTGCTTAAGAAATAATTGCCGGTGTGGCTGCTTCAGAGTCAGATGTTCCTTATTTGACTTCTAGCCATATTCCATAAAGGCTGCAGGCTGTGGGTGGAGAGAGCAATATAATATATGCTTTCCACCTGTCTTCCATCGAGCCCACTTGGAATCCTTGTTCTGCGTTCTGCCATGCTCTGAAGCTGAGAAAGATAGCAGAAGGGGACTTGACATGGTGGATTGGACTGGAACCAAAGCCAGCAAAGACCAAGGCAGTAGAAGGGGAAGAAAGGTAGGAAGAACAGGTGGGACCTGGTGCCCCTGGGCATTGGGAGTGATAGAGAGCAACCACTTCTGACTGAGATGGTGATATTAATAGCTGCCATTTAGATAACAGTTTAAGTGTACAAAGGCCCTTACGGTTACCCCTTCCACATAGTGAATTTCCCCATTGTGATTTCAATATATCACAGGTCAGCAGAAGAAATTGAACAGGGATTTGGGGGGAGTTTTGCAGAAGCTGCAGATGACATGTGAAGACCAGCAGGCGATACAGAAAAAGTTGGGAAACTCAGAAACGCAGGATTCTTATTAAAAAAAAAAAAGGCATTCTGGTAGACTCTGGCATCATATGAGAAAAAGGCTAAGTCCTTACCTGACTTCCTAAGGAAAAATGAAGGTAAAAGGCCTAACAGCAGTGGAGAACCTGTAGCCTCCAGGCCACATGTGGCCCTCTAAGTCCTCAAGTGTGCCCCTTTGACTGAATCCAAATTTCACAGAACAAATCCCCTTAATAAAAGGATTTGTTCTGTAAAACTTGGACTCAGTCAAAAGGCTACACTCGAGGACCTAAAAGGACACATGTGACCTCGAGGGTGCAGGTTCGACACCCCTGGCCCCTTATGGATTTTAAGTGGATTTTCCAGAGTGCAGGGGCACCGTGACCCAACCCCCCATTGTGGGGAGGAGATAACTGTACTTCTGTTATCTCATTGGATCCTCAACAATCTTTGTGAAATAGGTGCTATTATTTTCCCCATTATATAATTAATGATAATTAATGGCAATGATGATGGCATTTATATAGTACTTTGAGGTTTTTGAAGTAGTTTAGATGTTATTTCATTTGATTCTCCTTATGACCTTGTAGATAGATGCTATTGTTGCCTCAACTTTACAGATGAGGTTGAGAGAGGTTAAGTGACTTGTCTAGGGTCGCTCATCTAAGTAAGTGTCTAGGGCAGGATTTGAACTCGGGTCTTCTATTCAGCACATTCTCTGCTATGCTGCACTACCTGCCTAAAGCAGACTAGATGGATTGAGTGAGGACAGTGAGTCTGAGACAATTTAAATAACTTGCCCAGAGTCATAAGTATCTAAAGTAGTATTTGAACCCAGGTCTTCTCGTCTCTAAGTCAAGACAACAGACTACGAAGTGAACAGAGTGCTGTCTCTGGTATCAGGAAGACTCATTTCCTGAGTTCAGAAGGGGCATCAGACACTTCCTAGCTGTCCGACCCTGAGCAAGTCGCTTAATACTGTTTGCCTCAGTTTCCACATCTGTAAAAATGACTTGGAGGATGGAATGGCAAACTACTCTAGAATCTTTGCCAAGAAAATCCCAAGTGGGGTCATGAAGAGTCATGAAGACACAACTGAAACAACTCAGCAACGACAACCACAACCACAACGACAACAACAATGCTAAAACCCCTCTCAAGAAATAGCAAATGAAAGAAAAAGCACAGAAGCTAAATTGCGTCCTGAACTTGTAGCTTGTAGCTTGCCTAACGGCCTTAAAGTTCTGGGAAACATTAGAGGAAATTATTGAAGGGCGATATCTGTATGTTTCTTGGGGCTCATTTTCCTGTGGCGTGGGTGTGTAATCACTGGTCTAGTTCTCCCATCTTCATAGAGTCCAGCCTCGACTCAATGCTCTTGGCAGGGCCTGAGCTCCATCAGCAAATGATAAACTGGGCAAAAGCTGGAGAAAGACGTGGTCCTGGCTCCTATGTAATGGATTAGGCAGCAGCAAAATGCAAATAGGAATGAAAAATATATCTTAGTCCTAACTTAATATTTATCCTCTTGTCCATTAGCAGCAGGTCTGAGAGTTCACAGGCTTTGTGGTCAAGACGGTTAAGGGTTTTGCTTTGGGCATTGTGGTCAACTCCAAACTTTGGCTGGCGCTCAGTGGGGTTATTAATAGAAAAGCTACAAATTTCTTGCTGCCCAACATTTGTTTTTTCTTTTCTCCACCTTGGTAGCAGGACTCCTTTCTCCCTGTCTCATGCCAAAAGAAAAAAAAAGATTCTGGGTGTCTCTGTAAATATCAAATAGTTCCTTCGGTTATAGACAAAGTAAAATTGACATGAAAGAAGGTCATATTTGTTTCTTGATACTTCCCCTTGAAAGCACAAATACATATACAAGCACACACACACACACACACACACACACGTGCTACATACACAAAAGGCAACTGACAACATTCTCTTGACTGACTATTTCTTTTTTTATCATGTTTCATTTTTTTATTATTTAATATTTTAGTTTTCATCCTCATCTGTAAAGTTGAGGCAACGATAGCATCTATCTACAAAGTCATAAGGAGAATCAAATGAAATAACATCTAAAGTGCTTCAAAAACCTCAAAGTACTATATAATATATGTATATTCCCTTCAACTACCCTAATACTAAGAAAGGTCTCATGAATTACACACGTTTCAACAATCCGGCTAGCAGCTGTTGTGAGGGTAAAAGACCAACACAACCAGCACCCAGAAAGCTGCCAACACACTGCAAAAGCACATGTTGTTTTGATCTGCTTTAGTAAGGAAAGCCACGTTAAGGGGTTGACAAGTTTACTTTAATCCAGCATACAGACAGCATTCACTTAGTTCAGGGGGAAAAGCTAGCACCCTGAACTTCAGAACAAAATACAAACAAATTACCAACATGGACAGACAGACCTTGTGTGATTCAAATCCCAATACATAGTTACCAGAGTTTAACAAAGTTGCAACATCCAGGTTACGAGCTGGAGGGCTTCTTAGCTACAGCTGCCCAGGAGTCTCCAAACGCCAAGAGTGAGAACCCTAAACAAATTACAAACATCGACAAACAGACCAAATCCAGATTCATAGTTACTGACATCTAGGTTCAGCCTGGGAGCTCAGAACAAGGGCTGGCCCGGAGTTACTCACGCCACCACTGCTGTGGGAAAGAG
>JAQQSZ010007822.1:0-13208 GCA_028646595.1 Phalanger gymnotis | reverse complement strand
CCCACGACTCTATAGGCTACCCCTCTGCCTTACTCTAAAAAAAACCCAAACTGTTGTCATAAAAACTGTTATTTCAGAAGAAATATTTTATTATTCCATATATCTATACGTTCTATATATATGGATCCTATCTATATTACTCTACATATCCTATTTATATCACTTCTCTCTCTTTTGTCATTTCAAATTAAACCCCTCATTCCTTTCCCCCAGTACATCATGAGCTACCCTATGGTTCTCGCACAAGAGATTGACTCAGGGTTTTTTGCTTTATTCTTTCATTCTGTATACTTCTATTCTTCCCAGGTCCTAGCAGAGCATCTGACAAATAGAAGGTATTTAATAAATATCTAACTGGCTGACACAGAGCTTTCCATTTTTGTGTATTTCTTGATTCGGATTTCCTTCAACCTGACCAGTGACTTAGAAAGTAGAATGTAGAAAGAGGACAAGGGCTGTTGCTTTTTTTTTTTTTTGTCTTTGTATCAGCAGTACCTAGCATAACTGCTACTTTGTATTTAAGGGTGTGTGCTTAATAAATACTCGCTGATACTAGGAAGGAAACGGTTTGTGCTGAAGCTATGGAACCAGGAAGCATTGTTCCTTTACAATTCCCCTAAAGAGGAACTTTGCCCTCAAAGTGAGTAAATTGAAGATATCATTGGGCCCAGCTATACCACAATGAGGCCAACACCCCAAAGAGACCAAAGAAAGGAGAAAAGGACTCGTTTCCAAGGTCTTTTGATTTCACCTCCGTAACTTCTCTAGAATATGCTCCTTTCTCTTCTCTGATACTGTCCCCATTCAGGCGCAGGGTCTTATTTTCTCAATCCTGGACTGTTGCAGGGTCTGGCTGGTGGGTCTGCCTGCCTCAAGTCTCTCCATACTCGTATCCATCTTCCATTCAGCCTCCAAAGTGATTTTCCTAAAGCACTGGTCTGACCATGTCACTTCTAGTATTCAATAAACTCCAATGGTTTCTGATCACCTCCAAGATCAAATATAAAAGCTTCAGTTTGGCATTCAAAGCCCTTCATGACCTATCCCATCTTTCCAGTTTTCTTATACCTTGCTCCCTGTCACTTGGATCTAGTGACATTTACTTCTATGCCATTCCTTGAATAAGATATTCCACCTCCCAGCTCTAGGCATTGTCACTGGCTGTTTCCTTCACCTGGAATACTCTCTTTCCTCTTCTCCATCTCTTGGCTACCTTCAAGGCCCACCTGCCCTCCCTCTGATGATTGTCTCCTATTTTTCCTAGATGTAGTTTGCTTGTATATAACAGCTAGGAGGGGTTATTTGCAAATATTTATTTGCATGCCATCACACTCCATTACATTGTAAGTTCCTTCAGGGCAGAGACTGTTTTGGGCCTTTCTTTGCATCCCGAATGCTTAGCACGTAGCATGGCACGTAGTAGGCACTTGATAAATGCTTATTAACTGACTGACACACAAGTTCTCTCATCAGGCAATGTGCCGCATTATGTTGGAAGGAGGCTGATTCATTTCTCCTAATATCCTTATTTGGAAAAATGTTTGCATAGATCTTATAAGCTGATGGTATCAAAGTGTTTACTCACATCCATGACAATGATGATATGGAATTTTCATATATATTGAATTTCTTCGAGTACAGCTGTTCAGCTGGTTCCACAGTGTGAAATGAAGATTGCTCTGAGGCACCACCTCTGCCAAAATCATCTTCACCACTGGCCTACCAGAATACTGAAAATGCCAGAACAGCTTCTGTTTCTCCACTTTGTTTTTCATGGGGATCGAATGTTTCAGATTTTTTTTTGGTAACTTGACATTGTCTCAAGGACTCCCTCTGGTGATGGGTTACCACCTGTGGTGGTACATTAAGGTAAGTCTGTTAAACCATTCAAGAAGCAGCACTAAGATTTTAGGCTGTGTTGAGCTAAAGAGAAAAAAAATGTATCATTTTCCTCTGAAGCAGTCAATTTCAAATGGACCAAAAACAACATTCACTTAAACCTCTACCTTGTTTCTATCTTGTTTCTTTAAAGTGCTAGAACAATCTGGACTTGGCTTGCATTCCATGCATCTTTCCTTCAGTTTCAACATCTGCATTCCTCAAGAAATTATGAAACTTGGTTATATGCAATTGCAGATCTTTCCTTTAAAGTCTCTAATAGATAATGACTATGCGGCAGCTAGATCTGCTACTGGGTCCTGAGGGGATGGGGCTCTTGTCCTCTTCCTCGGGTCTTCTCTCTGTTCCTTTTAGGCTCTCTTTGATCAATGTTTTTTTGGCTCTTTAACACCTTTACCCCAGAGCCTTGGAGAAAATTACTCAAAGTTTAGATTTTGGGCTTATGTCCAGGATCTCTCCATAGTGGGGTACTTAAGCAGGGTACTTTAGGAACAGGTATAGGACAGCTATTTATTTCTTCCATATGAACTAAAGGCTTAACAAAAGACTTTAATAAGCAGTAATAGTAACATAAGCATTACTCTAATCTCCAGGGAGGTTGATACTTAAATATCAGGATGTGAAAAAAAAATTTGTGGGACTGCTGAATTGGCATCTCACCTCCACCTTGGCTCTGCACTGTCCAGATAATTCTCTCTAGGTCCATGTGTTCTAGCAAGATGGGGCTCTTCCTCCTCTCTGGTTATCTTTTGCATGAACACGCATCCTGTTTCAGTCAGCACTGACTGAGTGACCCTGGATCTCTGGAACCCTTGAATTCACAAGGTTGCCTCCAGGCTAGAAATATCCATCTTAGGGATTGCTGCATAGTTACCTATACTTAGGGAAAAAAAATAGAACAGAAAAGGCATCCCCAGACCTAGGTTCAGGCTCACTCAGGCCAGACAATCTGTTATAACTGTCATGTACTTACAACGAAAAATGATGCTGAGTTGTGTGGGAGGTGGCAAGAGGAAGACACCTCTCCAAACCTTGAGGGAGAGTTTCAAATAGTCTTGCCTCAGATAGGGGAAAAGATAGAGAAAGAGGAGGGATCACTCCCTGTTTTAAAGTCCACTTCATGGCTAATAAAGGGATTGTTTTGTCATCTCATACTGCTAAGATCTGAGCCACACTTGTACCTGGAGGTTGCTAGGGAAGCTAGCCAGAACATGCTCCATGGAGTGTAATACCCCATACAAGTACAACACCTGCACTTCTTATCTCTTAGTCTAGGACTCAGTGCTCCTGAGGGCTGCCCAACTGCCTCAGACATACAGAGAATCATTTCCTAGTACACTCAACACTCTATACTCAAATGACCCTTTACTCTATTTACGTGGTAGTCTATCCATGCCTGGCCCTCCTGTGGGACTCTTGTGCAGGCTTTAGTGGGAAGGAAAATGTGTTCTAGGGTAGAGGAAGAGGGATTTGAACTTTGTTCAGATGATAGAAAAGAGTTTTGCACAGAGGAGAAAGGGAAATAGCAACTATACAATTCGTGGACACACACACACACACACACACACACACACACACAAACTCAACTCCCTCAAACACAGATTTGAGGTTCTCCCTAAAAAAGAGAAAGCTGAATACTCTAAGGAGGAAGAACAGCTTGTCTTCCCAAGAATGGCCTAGCTGAGAGAAAGAAACTATGAGGTGAGAGATCATGAAATGGGGAAGAAGAAGAAGGAGGAGGAGGAGGAGGAGAAGGAGGAGGAAAAGGAGGAGAAGGAGGAGGAGGAGGAGGAGCTGATGCTTTGGGATACTGAGGCAAGTATTTGTCATCTTGGTATCAACAACAGAGAGGTTTGTTATCTTCCTGCAGTATGTGTCCAAAGCATGACAGACAACCTCCAGACAACTTATCCAGACAACTATTTGCTCCTGGTCATACAAATGGCACTTCCAGAAGGAACCTTGGAAGTACTGCCAATCATGATGGAAAATGCTATCCACATCGAGAGAAAGAATTACGGCGTCTGAATGCAGATGGAAGCAAACTGTTTGCCCTCTCTTCTTTGTTTTGTTTTGTTTCTTCTTTCTCATGGTTCCTCCCATTGGTTATAATTCTTCTGTACAACATGACTAATGTGAAAATATGTTTCATATAAATGTATATGTAGAGCCTATATCAGATTGCATGCTGTCTTGGGGAGGAGGAGGGGAGGGAGGGGGAGAAAAGTTAAAACTCGAAAACTCGTGGAACTGAATGTTGAAATCTAAAAATTAATTAATTTTTTTTTTTTAAAGAGTGGTACAGTGAGTAGAGCACTGGCCCTGGAGTCAGGAAGATATGAGTTCAAATCCGGCCTCGGACACTTGACACATGTCATAGCTGTGTGACCTTGGGCAAGTCACTTAACCCCAATTTTCCTGTCTTCCCCCCTCAAAAAAAAAAAGAAGTACTTCCAAGAGTTATGAAGTCTTGGCCAAGAAACTGAAGACCATAATGAAATAGGTTGTGTTTTCCTACCTTTTGCCAGGTGAAGGCAAGAAATGAAGAAATAGGAAAAAAGATTTTTTTCTAACTAAGAAGGTAATGGGATTTGCATTTCTGGGTAATAGCTTACAACATAGAGTTAACAAGTTCCTGGCCAGAGATAGAGCATGCCTAACAAAGAATGATAACAGTGTGTTTGTCAGATGTCTTGTAAATCTAATCAAAAGGGCTTTAAGCTAAAAAAAGGATTGAGGTAGGAAAAGGCTGTGGGTGTATGGCCCTCGAGTTAGATACCATAGAGAGTAATAAAAAAAAGAAGGAAAATGCCAGTAAAATCCATGGCCCTAGGTGTCTATAGACAAATGCCCAAAGTTTAGGGAATGATCACAAGGGATTTCAATGCAAGGGGACAAACTTGACCTCATAGGTATCGCTGAAACTTGGTAGAATGAAAACCATGTCTGGACTATGCTCTGGATAGGCATACTTTGTTCAAAAGAAAGAGGATGGGTAAAAGCAAGTAGGGTTGGGGTAGCATTGTATACTAGGGATTACAATGTAAAGATATACAGGAACCAGAGTAAGGAGCATGACAGAGAATATTTGGGTGAAGGTCAAAGAAGGAAGAAATGGAAGTGACTCTGTCACTGGAATATACTACAGACCATTTGGACAGAAAGAGGAAATAAATGAGGAGTTTGAGAAACATGCCCTGAGGCATGACATAATGCTAATTGGGCACTTCCATTTTCCAGACATCTATTGGAGTCCTCTCTCTGCCAAAAGCAGATAATTTCATGGCTAATAATTTCATATTTTGCCTTAGTGATAATTTCACCCTTCAAAAGGCAGATAACAGTGTCAGGGAGGGAAGTTGGATAAAAGGATAGAATTTGGAACTCAATTTTTTTTAAAATGAATGTTACAAATTGTTTTTACATGTAATTGGGGGGAGAATATTAATTTTCAAAAAGACAGATAACAGACAAGTGGTTTTTTTTTTAATTAAATGCTTACTATGTGTCAGTCATAGTGCTAAGAAGTAAGGATACAAATACAGGCAAAAAGAAAAGTCAGTGACCTCAAGAAGTTTACATCTAATGGTATAAGACAACACATAAAAGAGCGCTGAGAAGATGAGGAGAAGGGACTAGTGAAGAGTCAGAAGCATAGCAGAGAGGGGAATGAGGCACGGCCAGCCTGGGCCCACCCCTAAAACAGAGGCATAGGAAAAAAGGGACCAATGGGACAAGGGTGCTCCAGAGATAAAGGCAGTTGAATCATGGTGGTAAAGTCCTTGAAAATCAGAAGCATAGCCTATAAGGAAAAAAGATAGAGGAACAAACAAGGAGAAATTCTATTCTAGATTGAATTCCCAGGTTCCTGGTGTAGGAAGCTTAGAGAGAAGTGACCACTCCATCCAGCACTTGGTAATGAAAGAGGAAATCTGGGGCAAGTTTGTCATGTACCCTAGATTCAGGGAAAGCAGATTTCAAAGAATTCAGAGTTTAAAAAAAAATAGAATCCCATGGACTCAAAAGCTTTAGGGGAAAATCAGCCAAGGGAAGATAAGAAATGCTCAAGAGTAAAATTCTTTTTTTTTTCCAGTGGGTTACTGAATACTTTTATTCTGCGCATAGAAGCCACTAAGGATCTGGCCCGTGGGCTCATCGGGACTGCATCACAAGGACAGGGCTCCACACATCAACACCAGGGTTGGGGGTGAGACCAGGTGATTCTATCCCAGTCACAAGATGATAAGGGTTTCCCAACAGAGAGCCACATGTCAGGTAGTCTCTGGTGTAAGACAATTCTAATGAAGTAGTGAGAACATTACAGAAAGGTGGAAGGGAGAGGGAAGTTAAGCAGCAGAGGCCCCTGACCCCAAAACAAAACTGGTCTAGTACTTGGTGTTGCCCATTCTTAGGGCAGGAGCAGACTTCTACAGAGGTGACTGGTGCCTGTGAGCTCATAGGCCTCCTGGCCACAGAGCTTACTTGGCCTGAGGGTTTCTGAAGTTCCTTCTAGCAAATTTAGCCTTGCTGCCCAGCTCTTTCTCAGTTCTGAGAAGCTGGTTATACTTGGCCAGATGCTCAAATCGGCAGGGAGCACCAGTCTTGATCTGCCCAGTGCAGAGGCCCACCACCAGGTCTGCAACGAAGGTATCTTCAGTCTCCCCAGAATGATGGGAAACCATCACTCCCCAGCCATTGGACTGGGCCAGTTTGCATGCCTGGAGAGATTCAATCACAGAGCCAATCTGGTTCACTTTGAGGAGGAAGCAGTTGCAGGCTTTCACGTTCACAGCCTTTTCAATGGTCTTGGGATTGGTCACTGTGAGATCATCCCCTACCACCTGGATTACTGCAGTAGCAGTGAAATCCTTCCAAGCTCCCCAATCATCCTGGCCAAGGATAGTCCTTGATGAAGCTCTTGTAGAGGTCTCCAAGCTCAGAAGGGGAGATGTATCTTCTGGGATCATCTGGAGACTTGAAGTCCAAGTCATATTTCCCACATCGGAAGAATTCTGAGGCAGCAACATCCATGCCAATTATGATCTTATCAGTATAGCCAGCCTTACTAATAGCAGTCTTTAGCAGGTCCAGAGCTTCTTTATTCTCCAGGATGTTAGGAGCAAAGACACCCTCATCCCCTACATTGGTGGCATCCTGTCCATATTTCTGCTTACACTCTTCAGGTTGTAGTAGATTTCAGCTCCAATGCTCATGGCCTCCTTAAAGTTTGCTGCTCCAACACGGAGGATCATGAACTCCTGCCTGGACAGCTTGTTACCAGCATGGGAGCCACCCTTGATCACATTGAAGGCTGGACCTAGCAGGATGACTTCTTCATTGCCTGCAAGGTCAGCAATTTGGCAGTACAGGGAGACACCTTTCTCAACAGTTCTGGCCTTACAAATAGCCAGAGACACCCCCAATATGGCATTTGAACCAAATTTAGATTTATTTTCAGTGCCATCTATCTCTATCATCAATTTGTCAATCTTCTCCTGCTCCATAACACTCAGTTTTTGGCTAACCAGGGTCAGGACAATAGTTTTATTGATGTGCTCAACTGCTTTTGAGACACCCTTCCCCATGTAGCGGGTCTTATCGTTGTCTTAGAGCTCCAGGACTTCATGGATACCAGTAGAAGCTCCACTGGCCATAGCAGCTCAGGATTGACCTTTTCCAGGGTAGAGATCAATTTCAATGGTGGGGTTTCCATGAGAGTCGAAGATCTCCCTTGCATGGATCTTCAAAATAGACGTGTTGAGTTTCTGGGTGGGGCTTCCTCCGCTGGGCTCAGAGAACAGAGGCCGAGGGGCTCAAGAGTGAAATTCTGAAGACAAAGAGAAACAATTACCATTAGGAGGATAAATTGGATTTGTCTGATGAAACCAATGTCCATGCAAAGGGAACACAACAGCCAACTTACACTTTGTAAAAAATAAAAAATGTCCAGAGGCTGGAAGCGAGGCCAGGAAACAGAAGGTGAATTATAAGAGCAAGAATGAGCTGACACTGATGAAGGAAGCTACAGATAACAAAATGGTGGGGAGCAGCCACATTTAGAGAAAAAAGGAGGGGTAAAGAGGGATAAAGGAGGTAAAAGGGTAAAAGAGGGGACATTTGCTTTGGGTGGATTGGATGATAATAATTGGCCACAGATGGGTGGTCAAGTTGCTTAAGTCTTAATTTTGTTTCTGTTTTCTCTTTTTAGGTCAATGACTTTCTTACACTGGAAATAACAGAACAAATATGACAAAAAGAGAGTTGATACCCAGAATAAGTAAGGAGAGATTAAGAGAGCACCTTTGATGAGTTCAAGTCATCTGTCCAAGAGCTGCTGTGTCTTCAAGCTCTTAAAGAAGCGGGAAGGGAAAAAAGCATTCATTAAGGGCCTATTATGTTCCAGGAACTGTGCTAAGTGTAATGCTTTACAAATATTATGTCATTTGATAACTGGACGATATGATTGCTGAACCACTGCCCATGATATTTAAAAGCTCTTTGAATAGAGGAGAGGTACCCCATATTGGAGAAGGGGCAGTGTTGTCCTGATTTTCAACAAAGAAAAGAGAAGCTCTTCGAATAGAGGAGAGATACCCCATATTGGAGAAAGGGCAGTGTTGTCCTGATTTTCAACAAAGAAAAGAGAAAAGAAGATTATATCCATTTTACAAATGAGGCAAGCAGGGCCCAGAGAGGTTTAATGGGATGTATTAGGACTAGGAGATGTCCTCTATCTGCCCAAAACTGACAACAGTTGGAATAGACTCCTTTTGCTGTTGTTGTTCAGTCGTTTTCAGTTATGTCTGACTCTTCATGACCACATTTGGGGTTTTCTTAGCAAAGATACTGGAGTAGTTTGCCATTTCTTTCTCTAGCTAATTTTACAGATGAGGAAACTAAGGCAAATGGGGTTAAGTGACTTGCCCAGGATCATACAACTAGTAAGTGTCTGAGACCAAATTTGCACTCACCAAGATGAGTCTTCCTGGCTCCAGGCCCAGTACTCTATTCACCGTGCCACCTAGATGCTTACATAGACTCTTTTATTCCCACTATATGAGCCACTCATATGGCAAAAAGAAAAAAAGCAAAGTCCAACCCAGGAGTCCATGGCTACATATGAGATCATTTTCTGGCTGGGCTCTTTGGGTGGTGGGTGGGTGGTTGGGTAGATGATAATCTTGAAAATTCAGAATGACATAGAGCTGCAAAGCATGTCATGTAAGGACTTGCACAAACACTCAGCCTGGCCATACTTCTTTAAATTCCATTTATTCAGATGGGGATCATGATGTTCCTTCTCTACTGGTAAAAGCTGATATCTCACTATCTGCTAGCCGCTTCTGGTTGTGTGTCTGGGAGTTTTCCAAGTACTTCCCCTATACACAATGTGTATTCCCTGCCCCCATTTTCTTGCCTTTATAGAAAATGGATCTGCAGAATTTAGCTTAATCCCACAGCTGCCCCAGGGGATTGGTTGAGCTCATCACATGCCTATTCCCATAGATAGTACCATAACTTCTCTGCCTCTAATGTGATGTATTTTATCTGCTCGTGTGATTCCAGCTGTGGTCCATAGGTACCACTTCATACAAAACTCATCCAAGGCCTGAATGGAACACAGGCAGCAGGGCAAATTTCTGGCCCTTAACAGGTCAAGGTCTTTTCCCTCTGCTGCAGGTTCAAAGGTACCATAATCTCAAGAGATTTTCTTTTATTCGAAAATACACTATTTTCTGGACACTAGATTTGGTTCATGGCTCTTTATAACCGATGAGCTCAATCCCTTGTCTTTGTTGTTCATTATTTAAGTTGTGTACAGCTCTTTGTGGCCAAATTTGGGGTTTTCTTGGCAGAGATACTGGAGCAGTTTGCCATTTCCTTCTCCAGATCATTTTATTGATGAGGAAACTGAGGCAAACAGGGTGAAGTGACCAGGGTCACACAGCAAGGAAGAATCTGAGGCCAGATTGGAACTCAAGCAATTTCTGCTTGTTTGACCCGGACAAGCCCTCAATTTCTTGACCTATAAAATGAAGGTGTTGGTCAGAATGACCGGTAAAATCCCTTCCCGTTCAAGATCTATAATCTTTCACAGCCTTGGAGTAAGAGCAGCAACAGTTGAGCTGAGGTAACTGGTGTGTCTGTCATACTCTCAGATTGTCACTAAGTCACCCCAGACACCAGACACCAGACTGTCTAGGGCATCTTCATTACTCTCTTCCATATGTTGGAGGATCAAGGTGTATCCACTGAGCCAGCAAAGTAATCGTCATGTTACCGTCTTTCAGTGTGTCACTTGCTTCTTTATGCATCCTGAACCACATTTCCCCCTCATCCATTATGGATGAGAATATAGGTTAATTGGCACTTAGTGCTGTCAATACACTGTGAGAACAGTCTTGAGGACAGACATTTGTTCGAGGGGCATTTTAAATAGTAACATCCGCTAGAACGGGTCAGTAAGTTTACTCTTTGTCATTACAAGGTGAGAACAGTCATGAGGACCGACATTTCTCTGGGTGACATTTTAAATAGGAACACCCTAAAGTGGGTCAATAAGAAAGAATGATGACTTTATGCCTTCTCTCTGGTAAATGCATGTGAAAGTCCTGTTACCTCTGACCCAGAAACAACAGAAACAAGAGTTTAGAAAATATTAAATGTGCTGTTCTCTTTGACCTCATGACCCAACGTCTTCACTGTTCTACCCTCTGTGATGAAGACCTCTAGTGGCTTATAGCAGACAGTCCAAGGCATATGACTTTCCCCAAGGACATATTCAGGGCAACAGAGCATAAATAGACAGGAGGAAAGCTTCCCAGAAAACCAGATTTCCCAGAACTGACTCAATCATAGAATCTCAGAATTGGAAAGGATATTGGAAGCCAACTCCTTCCCGAGAAAGAATCCATTCTTTGCTTGCAAACTTTCAGTTCAGGGAAACCTGCTCTTTTCCAGTTAAATCCATTCCATTTCGGGAGAACTTTCAACCTAAATGTGCCTCTTCCCTCTCCATCACCTCCCATGTCCAATCAGTATTAAGTCTTATGGCTCCCACCTCTATATCTTGTCTCACATCCCTCCCCTCCTATTCACTCACAGGCCCACCACCTACTTTTCCATGTCCCGCATGGAGGCAGCCTACTAATTAGACTCACTACTTCCAACCTCCCCTAGCCACTACAATTTATCCTCCATCCAGCTACCAAAACAATCTTCCTGAAGCATAAATTGGCCATGTGACTCCTCTCCTCCACAAACTTCTATGGTTCCTCCTTGCCTCTAGAGCCAAATTCAAACTTCTCAGCTCATCCTTTAAAGCTTTTCATAATATAGTTTCGACCTGCCTTTCCAGGCTTATTGTACATTACTCTCCTCTGTATATGCTTTCTTAGAGCCAAACGATAACTCCTTATTGTTCCCTGTGATGAACACTCCATTTCCCACCACTCTGTCTTTGCATAGACTGGCCCCCAAGACAAATAGGAGTCATAAAGCTCTTTACATCTCTTGAGTTTGCCACCCAGTTATTGAATACGTATGCTGTGGAAGGCAACGACAGAACGAAAAGTCCCAAATCATTCGTAGAAGCGACCATTGTGGCTGCAAAAAAACTACAGTGTTGGTGCCTATTGATTGGGTAATGGCTGAACCTAGTGTGGCATATGGATATAGTTGAATATTATCAAACCATAAGAAACAGTTAATGAGAAATTGAGAAACATGATGAGACTTGTGTTAAGTGATGCAGAATAAAGAGTGTATAACCTAGAAAACAAAATATATGCACACATGTACACACATACACACAGATGGTAACTACAGTAATACCAATCGATCAACAAACTGCCTAAGAGGCAGTGGGTGGGATAGTGCATAGAGCACTGGGCCTGGAGTTAGGAAGACACGAGTTCAAATCTGGCCTCAGATACTTACTAAATGTGTGACCCCGGGCAAGTCACTTAACCCTGTTTGCCTCAATCTGTAAAATGAGCCGGAGAAGGAAATGGCAAATCAGTTGCCAAGAAAGCCCCACATGGCAGCATGAAGAGTCAGACACGACTGAAAATGGCCAAACCACAACAATAAGCATTTATAACGGTGCCTACTGTGTGCCAGCTGCTGTACCAAGCACTTTATAATTATTATGTCAATTGATCCTCAAAACAACACTACAAAGTAGGTGCTACTCTTATTCCCCTTTTACAAGTTGAGTAAACTGAGGCAAACAGAGATTTAGTGACTTGCCCAGGGTCACCCTGATAGTGTCTAAGGCTATATTTGGACTCAGGTCTTCCTGACTCCAGACCCAACCCTCTATCCGCTGCACCACCTAGATGTCTGATAAGAAAGGTAACGATGCCAGAGATGTTGTGGAAGTAGGAAGAGCAAGAGTTGACAACTGATTAGATTTGTAGGGTGAGAGAAGAGTAAGGAGTTGAAAACAACACAGAGGTTGTAAACCTCAGAGACTAGAAAGATCGCGGTGCTCTCAACAGAAATTGTAAAACTTAGAGGTGACATATAGATGAGGGGCAGGAAACAACACTGAAATGCTACTGAATTAAGGTTACTCACAATGGTCATTTCACCTTGGCTTTACACTGTCCACTCAAAGTCCATGTTTACTGGCCAGCCTGGCCCGGGTTTGGACTCCTTCTCTTGTCAGTGGATAGCTTCTCCCTTGTAAAAACTGCCCTTGCCACTAAACCCAATGGACTAAAGTACTTAGGACCTCAAAAACTCACAAGGTCACCTCCAAGTCTAGGTAAGTCGATCTCAAGATCAAGATTTAATCATCTCCTTAGCAAAGAAAGTGCACAATACAGAAAAGCACCCAAGAGCCCAGGCTCAGGCTTGTCCAGTGGAGTCTCTGCGCTCCAGCCTCTGTGTGGAAACAATCATTATGGTATGTGTAGGGGGAGGCAAAGGATGACCAGCCCTGCCTCCGTCTGTCCAGGGAGAGGATTTGTTCTAAGGGCTCATGTGATTTGCCAGAGGAGGAGAGGGAAAGGCAAAAGAAGAGGGAGAGAGTTTTCTTGTCTGGGGTATTGCTTCACCATCTTAAAAAAGTACAAGGGCCCTTCACCAATACGGCCAGAACAACCTTGGGCTTTGTTATTCCCAACATACCTAAGCACAGAGCTTGGCCAGAATCAGGAAAGGCATGTTTTTCCAGGTAACCTCTGGTTACCCTAGCAGTTTCCGGTGATATTGCTAATCGTTTCCTTAGTTTTTGCAAAAAGGACAGGAGGTTGGTTATATAGATGATCTATTCCAACCCCTTCATTTCATATCTGAGAAAA
>JAQQSZ010007821.1:0-13208 GCA_028646595.1 Phalanger gymnotis | reverse complement strand
CATGTTCCCAGACAACTTACTTGACCCTTGAGTTTTTCAGCGGGGTATGACTGTTTGTAAAGAGTTTTTTGTTCCACGCTTGGGGGAATGCACCAGCTCTGCCACACCAGCACTCCCCCTTCCCCAAGAACCCCCAACCAGGACTGGACTTAGATCTTCAGCAGGCTCTGCACTCCTGCTCTGATCCACCACTTAATTCCTCCCACCAGGTGGGCCTGGGGCTGGAAGCAACTGCAGCTGTAGTTCTGAAGCTGCCCCACCTCCATTGCCCTGGGGGCGGTGGCTGAACCTCAAACTCCCTGTCCTCAGCAGCTTTTCCCACTAACCTTCTCTGTTGTCTTTGGTGTTTGTGGGATGAGAAATCTGGTAACTGCTACACCTCACTGATTCAGGGCTCTAGGGCACGCTCCACCTGGCTCTTGGCCTGGTTGGTCCACGCCGCCCACGCTGGGCTCTGCTCCACTCCCAGCTCTGTGCACAATAGACCTTACCCCAAGATCATCCAGGCTGTCGTGGGCTGGAGCCCTGCTTCCTTCTGCTATTATGTAGGTTCTGCAGTTCTAGAATTGGTTCAGAGCCATTTTTTATAGGTTCTTGGAGGTACTTGGCGGGGATCTCACGCTAGGTAGTCCATGCTTTCCAGCCGCCATCTTGGCTCCGCCCCCGAGCTAACTAGTTTCTTACTAAAAATCCCCTGATTTCTCTGGGGACAGTAGTATCAGCTATGCACAGATATCCTATAAGGACATGGTAAAATAGGAAAGATGTTTTTCCTACTCAGTTGTGGGCAAGCCAAGCAAATTCAAGATCAATGAGTCTAGCAGGGCCAATGTTTTCAGCTCCAGAAGGAACTCTAGTTGCTTTAGGGTCACAAGGGTCATTAACCATTAAAAGGTTTTTTACTGTTACCTATTACTAACCTGAGTATGATTGGAACGGCCAACCAGGCCAAAAAGTTTCATCAGAGACATCATAAGCATAGTAACAATGTAAAGGACTGAATTTTAACATTTCAAGAAAGTGGTCCTTCCTCATCAGTTCCTTCACTTAAGAAGGGAGTTATCTAATGACATCACAATGGTGGGTGTGTAGCTATAGCAAACCAAAGAGGGCAAATGAAAAAGGAATAAGAAGCTGCTATCACCAAGATTTTAAATTCTAAAATAGTAAAGGCATTAATAAGTCTTGGACTCTTCATGACCTCATTTGGAGTTTTCTTGGCAGATACTGGAGTGATTTATCAATTCCTTCTCCAGTTCATTTGACAGAGGAAGAAAGTGGGGCAAACGAGGTTAAGTGACTTTCCCAGGGTCACACAGCTGGTAAGTGTCTAAGGCCAGATTTGAACTCATGAAGATAATCCTCCCTGATTCCAGGACCAGCACCCTATCCACTTTGCCACCTACCGGTCTTAATTACAGAAGCTACTGGAATGATCACAAACTAATTTGCCCTATTTACTTAGATATGCCACATACATTCCTTTTTTCTTTCCTGTCTTCCATTCCTTTTGCCTGAAATGCTTGTCTGCTAAGATAATTCTACCCTTCTTTCGAGACCCATCCAGCTCAAGGCTCACCTTCCCTACTGAACTCCAACTTCTGCAGGACATTGGATTTGAGGACACTTCTTTCGTGTTCCCAAAGCATCTGGTATGTCACTCATTAGGTGCTTGACTAATTCATACAGTACAGTATATGCTATCTTTTTAACATGTATATGTATATGTGTATATACATCACATGTGTGATAGACACATGCATACATATCTCTAAATAAGATATACTTATCTGTGTATGCATATATTTATATGTACATATTCCTCCACCTCTCCTCCCTTGATGGTAGAGGCCTTACCTTTAACCTTTTTGTATTTCCAGTGCTCATACAGTGACTTAAACATAGTACATACTAATACACGTATTCATGTCTATAGATAACCTTAATCATCATAGGATTATTATGCACTAGTTCTATTTTTCAAAATGTCGAGGAAGCATGTGATGCTGCTCTACAGAACCAAAATCAGACTCTCTTGCTATTCTCTGGGGTCTGAGGTTTCAGAGGCAGAAATGTTTGGCTTATTAAGTTAAACAGTACTCTGCTAAAATTTGTGATCTCTGGTCACAGCTCAAGTGTACTATTCTTAAGCTGTTTATTTAATTCATATATAATGAAATCAGAAGCCCACAAATTTACCTGGAACTAGAACAAACATCTACAAACCCTTTTCTGGTTTGAGAACTTGTTTTCAATCAACTAGGCAGCTCCTTTAGTTAACACACCTCTTCTTTAGGGAGGCTTTTACCAGTGGAAAGACAACTTAGATGGGAAATCAAGAAACAGATTTTAGATCTGCAGCCATGTGGCTACGTAATCAAGACAAGTACTTAGCTTTCCTGAGCCTTCCTCATCTGTAAAAAAAAAAAAATCTGACCAGATGATTTCTCTTTGAGTCGATCTTTCTCCATTCACACTGGTTTTTAAATATGGGCTTCCTACTTTGACTCTTTTTTCAAGATTTATTCAACAAACTTTTATTGAGTTTCTACCATATGTCCTTGGTGTTTATATAGCACCTAATATATTGGTGGCTTTTTCCAGACTCTTGAATTCTAATGATTGCATGAGTTAATCATACAGTGTTGATACACAGTTCAAACTAATCAACTACCAGATCTATGGAGCATAAGGATAAAAGATTTCCATTAAATAGATCATTGTTAGAGCTCGGAGGGTCCTTAGATCCTCTAGTCTAACCTCCTCCTTTTACAGATGAGGAAACTGAGGCCCAGAGAAGTGACAGTGATTTGACTATGGTCATACAAGTAGTGATAAAGCTGTGATTTGAACTAAGGTTTGACTCCGAATACAAAATTCTTTCCACTGTTCCATGATGCCTCCTTTGGATAACAAAACGAGAATCTCTCATTGGTAGAACTAGTTAGCTATTAAACATAATGTTAAAGTTTTAGACATCAAATGCTATTCACCTGATGGAAATGGTTCGTTCCCAAGCATTCCGTTCATCACTCCCATTGATTTGCTAAACAGATTTATACAACAGTTATAGCTAACATGTTGATTACAGACACATGAAGAAATTAGCATTACCGAGTGTTTTGCTGCCAAGTCCAGTCACTGGCTACCAAATAATTGACAATTATGACTACAATCCCATGAATCTTACAAAATGTGATGGGATTTAAAGGGAGAACAAAACCCAGAAAACTGCAACAAGGCCCCCCAAATGTCACTTCCATATTTTTATCAAATATTAACGAGCTCAACTTCATTCAGCTCCAATCATAAAAAGAGCACAAAGATCGAGCTTAAATCAAAGCAAACTGCTATTAATACTAATTAATGCTAATAATAATACAAATTATGTCTCCCTTCTGAAGGGGACTCAGGAGAAAGTTCACTGACTCATAGGATGAAGTTTACTGAACATTAGTACAAACCCAGGATTTAACAAAGCTAAACTCTATCAGGCCACTTTTCTATATCAACCCACTTATATCAACTGTATCGATCCATTGTCAGTGCAGGGAAATGTTGTCAAGAATGTTCAAAAATGCTGCCAAGTGTATAGAGATCTCCAGAAATTACCAAGAATATCATTCAATTTAATTTCTTTAATCAAATATTATTTGACAAGATGTCTATTAATACTCCATACTCATAAAGTGATTTGCTTTATGGGAAATAAAATTCTGCATATCAAAGCAATTTGATTTAATATTTGCAAAAAGATGTTCATTCAAGAAAGTGCTGGTACAAAACCATCCAAACACCTTCTTTTCCCTTTACATCTTCCTGTAACTGGCAGGAGAGTCAGTTTTGTCTTTTCCCATATTTCAGTCCAAAAAGGAATACTCAGCAAAGAGTCCACAAAAGGCCAGCTTCAATGTTCCATTATCAGAGCTTCAGACCCGCAACATTCTGCTTTAAGTTGAGCAGCTCTCTTTCTTGTCTTCTCTTCTCCAATTTGAAAGCTAATCTGTTGGCTTTTTTCTCCACTCTGCGCTCCTGCAGAAGGATGTGATTACAGTGACTGACATTATTATAAAGACTTACACAAAGGCCCTTCAGTTTCCATTCCCTTCTCTCCCCCAGCTTTTCTCTTCATAACTATATGGAAAATGGTTTTACCTACCTTACGCTCTTCTTTTATGGCTTGTTTTCTTGCTTTTCTGTCTTCTTTGGTTTCATTTTTACAACGTGGCTGGACTGATACTCTAGGAAGATCACTGTCATTAATCATCTGCATTCGTTCAATTTGTTTTGCTGTAGGTCCCTTCTGTGGTAAGACGTTTAGAGGTATTCCAGTTTTAGAGGAGAGCTGGATGTGTTTGGGCTGGGAAAGAAGTAAAAATCTAATTAGGGAATTTGTTAATAATATTTTCCTCATCTGCCCACCTTTCTGTTGTAAATGTATGGCTCTTTGCTAATAGCACCATTATGCTTTCCTTAGTGACATCACGTTCTTTGCCCAAGAAATGGACTTATTTGCAAGCACCCCTTTCTGGCAATTTAAAATGGCATAGGGCATACCTTTGGTGGGCACTTGATAAGCTGAGGATGGTTGTATAAATTTGAATATGTACCTAAAAAGAGAAAAACCAGTAATAATAACATGAAAAAACACTTTCAATTAAAGGAGGCAGTTCTCACTACATTTATCAAGAGTCTAAAATGACACAGTTAATGGAGACTATAATTACATTTCATTCTGCTTAAGAAAAATCAAGCACTCTCTACATTTAGGGATCGAAGGGCTTGGAATATGATATTCTGGAGGTCAAATGAGCTAGGATTAAAACCAAGAATCACCTACCCAGCAAAACTGAGCATAATACTTCAGGGCAAAATATGGATTTTCAATGAAACAGAGGACTTTCAAGCACTCTTGATGAAAAGACCAGAGCTGAATAGAAAATCTGACTTTCAAATACAAGAATCAAGAGAAGCATGAAAAGGTAAGCAGGAAAGATAAATCGTAAGGGACTTACACTAAAGCTGAACAGTTTTGTTTACATTTCTACGTGGAAAGACGATGTGTGTAACTAATGAAACTTTTCTCAGTATTAGGGTAGTTGAAGGAAATATACATATATACAGACAGAGGGCACAGGGTGAGTTGAACATGAAGGGATGATACCTAAAAAAATAAAATTAAGGGGTGAGAGAGGAATACATTAGGAGAAGAAGAAAGAGAGAGATAGAATGGGGTACATTATCTCACATAAAAAGTGGCAAGAAAAAGCTGCTATAATGGAAGGGAAGAGGGAGCAGGTGAAAGAGAATGAATAAACCTTGCTCTCATCAGATTTAAGAAGGGAATAACATACTCATTCAATTAGGTATCTTACCCCACAGAAAAGTAGGGGGGAAGGAGATAAGATGGGGAGGGGAAGATAGAAGGGAAGGCAGATTGGGGGAGGAGGTAGTCAAAAGCAAACACTTTTGAAAAGGGACAGGGTCAAAGGAGAAAAGTGAATAAAGAGAGACAGGATAGGATGGAGGGAAATATAGTTGGTCTTTCACAACATGACTATTATGGAAGTGTTTTACATACGATACATGTTGAATTGCTCGCTGTCTCAAGGATGGTGGGTGTTGAGGGAAGAAGGGAGAGAATTTGGAATTCAAAGTTCTAAAAACAAATATTAAAAAAAATTGTTTTTACATGCAACTGGGAAATAAGATATACAGGCAATGGGGTATCTTGCCCTACCAGAAAGTAAGAGAAAAAGGGGTGGGGAGAAGGGGGGAATGAGGGCAGACTGGAGAAAGGGGGCAATCAGAATACATGCCATCTTGGGGTGGGAGGGAGGGTAGAGATGGGAAGAAAATTTCTAACTCAAAATCTTGTAATCTTGTGGAAATAAATGTTGAAAACTAAAAATTAAAAAAAAAATAAGTCACTGCCATAAAGAAAAAAAAAATTAAGCACTGAGATGAAAAATGAGAAAACTTGCTACCCCGATTTCTTCAATACTCAGAATATTAAAGAGTTCTTTTAAATATTTTACATAATATGAAATCTTAACAACCCAAGTAATGAGAATAGGATATACCAAAAATATTGTAACATTATTAACATTAACAATAAAAATACTTACTACAAATAGACTCACAATCCCATTTCCCTTTGGGCTCTTCAATAACTACAGTGACAATTTCTTCTTGCTCATCTTCATCCTTTTCATTAATGAGTAAGTTCTCATCTTCAAGGGGTTCAAGAGTATCCAATTTGACACAGCTTTTGGTTGAATTATTTAAAAAGTCAGAAAGAAGAAAAAAATTATTGTAATGTTTATGCAAATGTAACTTCTAAAATGCACAGAGGTATCAGTTATGCAAATAAGCATTCACAAGATTTGTGAGGATTCCATGCCAGTCACTTCTTTTCAGGCTTTCCAACTTCTCCCTCCCTTTGATGAGTATTTTGTATACTCATTGGGGAGGAGGGCAGGGCAAAGGTAATAAAGTAGAAATGGTACTGGACTGAGAGTCAGATTTCAGTTCAATCCTTAGCTCTGACATTTACTAGTTCTGGAGAAAGTCAAACTTAAATCTGACCCCTCATCTGTAAAATGAGGCTAATGCTTGGATTAGCTACTTTACAGGGTTGTTAAAAGTAAAGTACTTTGTGAAGCAGCACACTTGAGTATTTCCTACAGCTGTGATTTTATCAGCATAAGAACTCCTTCTGTTCATATAGACTGCAGTCCTACTGTGTCTTAAAGGGTCTTTGATAGTTACTATTGCTGGTTAAGCTAGCATTCCAAGGCCGATCTGGTGGTGACCTTCCCCAAACATGGCTAGAGTGGTCCCTCAGATACGTTCACTGTTTTGGAGCATTTCCAGTTTGTTAAGACTTGCCATAGCTTATGGTCCACTGGCAGTTTTCAGGAACCCAAGGTCACCTCCACAATAGCTAGCTACTATTTATAAAGTGCTCTACGGTTTGTTAAGCACTTTGCATGTTATCTCATTTGATCATCACATCAATCCAGTGAGGTAGCTGTTATTCTTAAGCCTAACTTAAAGATGAGAAAACTGAGGCTTAGAAAAGTTAAGTGACTTGTCCAGTTACCCAACTAATTGAGTGTCTGAGGCAGGATTTAAACTCAGGTATTTCTGATTCTAAGTTCAACACTCTATCCATTGAACCACCTTTTCAGGGGAGGAAATAGCAAAGCATACTATGGAGGCAAGCAATTATTATCACAAAGAGGTGGAGAGGGTCCATCTGCTCCTTGCAAAGGTTTTACCTTCTCACCTTTTACACTGGTTATTCTCTTCTGGGAAAAAAAAAGGGGTGAGGTTTTTTTTCTTTTTAAAGCTTAGGAAAATAATCTCTGAAGGCTTATTTCTTATTCAGATAATTATTTTTTCATTCACTTAGCAAGCATTTATCAAGCACCAGTGCTGTGCTAGATGTTGAGGCTACAAGGACAAAGACAAAATGGTATCTGTATTCGTAGAGCTTACACTCTGCTGGGGAGAATTAACTTGTATAGTGGAGCCAATATAAAATACATGCAAAGTAAAAAGTGGCAAAAGCCTAGAGGGAGGGAGATGGAAGGGCAGGTAACAATAGGCAGGCCAACCTGTCTGAAATACAGTGGCTGAGGAGTAGAAATGTGAAATTGATTAGGAAAGATAAGTTGGATACAGACTATGATGAGTTTTTATTTTTCCAAGAGGCAACAGGGAGCTAATAACGTTTCTTGAAGAGTAAGTGATGTGGTCAGATCTCTGTGGAAGATGGATTGAGGAGAGGAAGGAGAGGAGGCAGGGAGACTAATCAGGAAGACATTACAATAATCTGAATAAAGCTTGACTTGGAAGTTATCAGACATTTTTAGTCCAACTGGTAACTAACACAGGCAACCTTTCTACAACATCCCTGACAAGTGTTCATCTAGTCCATGTTTAAATTAGTGGAAAATTCTTGAAACAATACAATCCATTTTGGGACATATTTAACTGTTAGAAGGTCCTTATGCAAAGCTGAAATCTGCTTCTAATTTCTTTGTCTTTTATGGAATATCTACTGTCTTGTATTTTTCACAAAACTTTGCCCATTCTGGACTTTATCCTCTTTGAGACTCCTCTTGCCAGTCTGTGTAGCTCTTTATCAGTTCACATAAAAATTGCTGTTACCCACCACAGGGTCAACAAAACAGGCAGGTGGTAACAGAAGAATTTTGATGGCCATTCTAGAACATACTTGAGTGTCACTCATCTTCATATTCATGCCTGTCTTGTCAACTAACTGAAAGGTCAATCTTGGGAGGTAGAGGGCTACAGTCTGAGAGCCCTTTTTACATCTAAGAACATATGGCACTTCAGAAAGGAATAAAAGAGAAGTGAGTCTACACAAGAAGAATTCAGAATAATTTCTTGACTAATTATCCTGAAGTTTCAGTCAAAAAAATAATACGGGTTTTGGAAAACAGCATGCCTAAGAAGAGGACAGAAGGTACCAATCTCCAACTTTTGAATTAAGTGGAACTATTGTTTTACTCAGGATAAAGACTTGATTATTTTGTGCCTAGAGACCACCAACAAACATACGAGTTATTCACTATAGTTTCTCTAAAGTAAAAAATGCCACAAAGGCAAATGTTTCAAAAGGAATAAACTTATTTAGGTCCTATTAACCAAATAACTTTCTGAGCAAGTTTCATAAAAGCAGAAGGAAAAATTACACATACTTCTTTGCTTTCTCTTTGTAATAGTCATTTAGAACCTCTTGTAACCGGTTGCTATCTGCATGAATAAAACCTTCCAATTCTGCATTATCCAATGCTCCAATCTCATCATCATCAAACTGCTCAAAAAACTAAAGAGGGACAAAAAGAATAAAATATGTCATGAAATAGTATTCTACTTAACAGACTTCTTTGTGCTCAAATCTTTAATCATTGTTATAGTAATTTTCTTTATTCTCTTGAATAATTTGAAAGTACTTCCTTATTAATTCTTGCTACCACTAAATGCTTGTGGGTCATTAATAATGTATTCAATACTAAAACACTGTGAGATAACAAATGGGATCTGTGCTATATTATTAATACTTTAGCTCTGCGACAGCCCAGATGAAAAAGGGTTCTCATTTACCAGGGCAATGAAACACAGCTATGCCCTTCAATTAGGGAGTGGGAAGTAGGGTGTAAAGAGATGCCAAATAGGAATTTAAAGAAATCCCTAATTTGCAAATATTGTTAGATTCTCCTATCATTTTCAAGTAGAAACCATTTCTAATTTTTGATTCCCAAGAATCCTGGGGGCAAGCACTTACACCATTTGACAGAGAACAGTAAATTATCAAAACTTCACTTCTTTATAATCCTACCTTCTCAAATCTTTCATCTAGCAAAGTCAGTTGTTCATTCCTCCTCATGACAGAGGAAGTCATAGAATAATCTGTGAAGCGACTCTTAGTTTCTTCTTCCAAAAACAAGTCCCTTTGAGGTCCTCCTTGAACAGATAACTCTTCATCTGACAAAAGACCCTCAGAGTCATAATCGTCTTCATCACTGTCATTTTCCATATCATCCTCCGCATATTTCCCATCATCATCTTCGATTTCATATCTCCTAAAACTACATAAGGACATACCATAAGTCATATGCAATAGAAATCTTTATCAAAAAAGTGTATTTCTGGAGAGTGCTTGGAATCGAGAAATTGAAGGATGATATCCAAACAAAGTAGGACAACAGAAAGAGCACTGGATTTAGGGGTTAGGAAACCTAATTGCTAGACCTATCAACAGCACAATTTACTCCCTCTATGGCAATCCATTTCTTCAATTACAAAGATGAAGGGTCAGAGTAGACAACCATTACAATCTTTTATAGTTCTAATGTTCTATGATTTTAAGCTACCTCTTATTTCTAAAATTCTATGACACCCCCTTCACTGAGAGCAACAATATTCATGATCCTGTCACTAAAACCAGACACACATACTCCATGTCCATCTGTTCATCTTCTCCTGTTGGCTCATTGGCCTGCAAAATGAAGTCATCTTCAAGAAGGTTATCTGGATTATCAAAATCAAAATCATCATCCAGAGCTGCAACAATGTCAGGGTCAAAATCCAACCGAGGACCTAGAAAGAGAGAAAAAATGTGAAAAGTAATTCCCAAGACAACAGATTAACTTTATACAATCAGACTTTTCTAAAGAGCCATAGGTAAAAGTCGCCAAGTGCAATCTAAAATGAGTAGTGTTTGTTAACTAAAATAAGCAGAGTTCAAAGCCTTAAAATTCCAAAAGGAAAATTAAGTTTTAACTTCACTTAGAAACAATGTGATGCTCAAATAAGAAAAAGTACAAGGGGGGCCTATAGTTTCTAGCTCCAGTTCTATTGTAAACTATGTGGTTTACTCACTTTCCCCTAACTAGCTATGTCTTTCCCTCAGGGAAAAACAAAACACTTACAGGTCACGATGGCATAAGGAAACTCTTGTATAACAAACGTGACCCATTCTTTCAAGCAATATTTTGTTTAACAAAATTCTAATGGGCTGGACCTGTGATTTCATTGGTACAGGGAGCTCCAAGTACGGAAATTCCATCTACCAACGTAAAATGGTAACCCTTCTGCAACTTAGTCTTGGATCCTGGGGAGGAAAGTGACAGCTTGTATCACACATCCTTAAGCATAGTTCTTCTTGACTTCAAGGTTCTATAGATTGTGTTATATACTGCTTGTCTAGCAGTAATTCCAATATGACAAAAAATCCTAATCCTGGGGTTTATCATAAATGAGCTTTGATATGCACCACTCTGTTATCCATTATATGATGCAAAGATTAGTCACCAATTCAAGTATTTAGAGGGAGGGGAAAGAAATAAATAGGGCTATTTCACAAGTGATTTCTTTTCATAAAACTGTGAGGTCCTGTTTGTTTCCTACCATCATATGGGAATAGTAAAACTGAACAACAATATAATGCTGTTATTTTTTTCCAATGAATGCTAATTAAAGGATAATATGGACTTATAAATAACACACTTGTAAGAGAACATTTTGAGTGACAACAAATAGTATCAAGAATGTACTAGCAGTATTTAAGTGTGATCTATGTAGTATTCTTTTTGAGAATTATATTTGGAGATGGCTTTATAATAATCTATAAAAATATAACTTTCTTTTCTCTTTTCAAATTAAGATTTTCATTTGAAAAATCAATGTGTTATGACTAAAAATGTACAAATAAAAAGTACAAAATAATAATATAAAATCTAACTTGAATTTTCAGGAAAATATTCTTCTAGAACATTCTTAAGAGTTTTACTGAGATCTTATGTAGAACAGGGAAAATTCTGTTTTGGCACTATAAATTTTTCTTCTTGTAAAATATGTTGCTATTTAACAATTTATAAATCACAAAATTAAACTAAACATACCTGATACAGGAGCTGCTTTATTTAACAGTCCTACATCTTCTTCAAACTCTGATGCAAATACTGATGAAGGCAACTTAATTCCAGGAGTCTTGAGGGAGGAAAAGCAATATTATTTTTACTTAGGTATATATCCACTCTGAAATGCATTGCACAGTATGTCGCCTGAAGTCTACTTCCATATCTTTACTTAAATGTTTTACTGATACCTCAAACTCTGTGCCCCAAACTAGACTCATCATCTTTCCTCCCAACCTTAAGACCTTTCTCAACTTTTCTGTCTCTTAACAGTGAAACAGATGACCACCCTCCCAACCAAACTTATCTGATTCAGCCCTCCTTTACCAAAATAAATCTAGTCACTAAGTCCCATCTAGTCTTCTTTCAAATATCTACTGCCTCTATATTTTTAAAGCCACCGATCACCCATCATCTCATGCCACAGATTACTGCCAACAGTTTTCAAAGGGGTCTTCTTGATTCTAATTAGTCCCCTCTCTTAAACACTGAAATTTTATTTGATTATAATGCTCTCTGGCTCAAGAAAATACAACTCTCTGGTTTACTATCAATATTCTTTCATGAGCTATCTTCCCAACTAGATGAGCATGAAATTGGATCAGCTGGTCTCTAGAATCCTTTCCAGCTTAAAAGTGCTATGATTTCTTGAAAGGGGTATGGGGTGTGTCTTATACTAGTTTCTCATCACACTTTGCATGATACTAGGTACTAATGAAAGACTTGTTGGCTTTTGGCTGCAATTTTGTTTTGAGAGGTCTCTGATAAAAAATTACATACAATGCTGCAGTAACCAAGCTATTTATGTCTTCCAAGATGATCCCATGGAGATTGTGAGTAAATATTGGCAATAAATGGTCATACCATTCTGTTTACAATTCACACTGCTCACGTATACATTCTCTATTTAGAAACTCAAACCGAATAATTATGTCAAGAGGTGGCCATACAACTTTATAACCAACATCACTGGGGAAAAAACCAAATGTTTGGGTTTTGCAAACATTACACTATAAGGTACTTCCCAGGGTACAGAAAGGACTATTTGCTTCCAATAATTTCAATGTGCCCTTTCAGTTAATGCTTACATTAAAAAAATTTTTTTTTACAAGTATGATGCTGAAGTTCAACATAACAAGACAGTCCCAGGGAATGCAGTAAAGTTAATTTTTGTGAGCTGCAGAACCCACAAAGTGGCAGAGGGAAGCAGAGCTCCAGCCCAGGACAGCCTGGATGGTCGTGGGTGAGGTCTGTCCCACACGGAGCTCCCAGCCCCCAGCTGAGGGGAGCAGAGCTCAGCCAAGCAGAGCCCAGAGCGCGCGGCCGAACAGACCAGATGTGGACCTACCAGACCAGGAGACGAGCGGAGAGTGCCCTGGCATCCTGAATTACTGAGCTGTGGCATCCACCAGACCTCTCAACCCACAAAGAGCAAAGACAACAGAGAAGGTTAGCGGAAAAAGCTGCGGGACTGAGTTTGCGGTTTGGCCACTGCCCCTGGGGCAGCAGAGGTGGGGCAGCTTTAGAACTAGGCTGCAGCTGCTTCTGGCCCCAGGCCCACCTGGTGGGAGGAATTAAGTGGTGGATCAGAGCAGGAGTGAACAGCCTGCTGAAGATTTAAGCCCAGTCCAGGTAGGGGGTTCTTGGGAAAGGAGGAGTGCTGGTGAGGCAGCACATCTGCCTAAGCGTGGAACATAGAACTCTTTAGTCTATAAGCAGCCACACCCCGTTGAAAAATTCAAAGGTTAATTAAGT
>JAQQSZ010007820.1:0-13208 GCA_028646595.1 Phalanger gymnotis | reverse complement strand
GAAATCAAAGGGATGCCCATCAATTGGGGAATGGCTGAACAAGCTGTGGTATATGAAGGTAATGGAATACCATTGTGCTATAAGAAATGGGGATGATACAGACTTCATAACAACCTGGAAGAACCTATGTGACATAATGCTGAGTGAGCGGAGCAGAGCCAGGAGAACATTATACACAACCACAGATATATGTATTCTGTGATGACTAACCCTGACAGACTTTGCTCTTCTCAGCAACACAATATGCAGAGACAGCTCCAAAGGACTCACGATGGAGAGTGCTATCTACATCCAGAGAAATAACTATGAAGTATGAATGTAGATCGAGGCACACTTCATGCTCACCTTTTTCTTCCCCCCTTTTTTTTCTCTCTTTTGTATTTGTTGTTGGGTTGTGTTTTTTTTTTTGGTTCTGTTTCTTCTTTCTCATGATTCATTCCATTAGTCATAATTCTTCTCCACAACTTGACTAGTGTGTAAATTAATTCAATGCCAAGTATACATGGAAGTTATATGGGATTCTATGCTGTCTTGGGAAGGGGGGGGAGAGAGGGAAGAAAATCTGGAACTCAAAATTATGTAGAACCGTGTGTTGCAAACTAAAATAAAAAAAGAGAATACTCAAAAAAAAAGAAAGTGAAGGGCAAAACTACATCATTCTCTACCACACACACACATACACACACAGATATACATACACACATATACACACATGCACACACATGTACATATACACACATATACACACAGATGTACATACACACACACCATGCTTGTCAACTTGCTGTTCCTCACAGGTAACTCTCCATCTCCTTTTTATTTTGTACTTGTAGTAGCTGTTCCCCATGTCTGGCATACTCTCTCTTTCACATTTGACTATTAGACTTCTTGACTTCTTTTAAGTCTCCACTCAAGCACAACCTTTTTCAGGGGGTCTTTCCTGGTCCCCTCAGCTGCTAGGGCCTCCACCTCTAATGTTATCATGTGTCTGCACTGAATGTTTCTCATATACACCTTAATATGTACATATCTCCCTTATTAAAAAGATGATCTACTTGAGGGCAGGGACTGTTTTAGCTTTTTCTTTGTGTCTCTGGCTTTTATCGCAGTGCCTGGCATACAGTAAGCTCTTAATAAATTCTTGTTGATTGATTGATTGTAAAGTATGAATGGTATGTTTCATTCAAGTGCCACCCTCAGTGTTCATTATCCTCCAAACCACAGGCGGTGAGGGGTTATACCATTGGTGCCTATTCCAGTGAAATGTATGTGAAATAAAAGCAGAGCCATTACTCCATATATAAGGACCCCTGTGGGCCACATATTGACTTAGTTTTTAAAATGTACCATCATCTATGTTTTACTGTATTTTTGCTTGTTTCGTTAAGTATTTCCCAATGACATTTTAATCCCACAGGAGTGTTGTTGGCCTCCTCTGGTCCATGAGCTGCATGTTTGATACCTCTGCTATAGATCATGAAGCCTTCTGCATTTATACAGTTTTTCTCCAAATTATCATCCATCCCCCAGACAACCATTTCTTCCCAAATTCCTTGACCAATCACGGAGACACCAAGAAGGCACCCCATCCCTTAAAATACCTCGTGCTGTTGATTCCTGAAATTCTTTTAGCAATAGGATAAAACTCTTCATTCAACAAGGAGAAGTCAAGCTTACAATATAAACAAACTCTTGGGAGAGGGAACACAGTTACTTACCCTAAGGTGTAACTGACTGACCTTTAAGCCTTTCCTTAGATTAAGTTTTGATTAGGAGAAAGCTAGAGAGGAAAAAGGGGGAAACCCTATTGGCTTATTTTCAAGTTACAATCCTGAAATACTAAGTAGTTTTTGGCTTGGCTAAAACAAAATATATCATTCAGGTTGGGAAAATGGCAGGATCATTTCACTCTATGAGGAAGAGTACCAACTTCCAGAAGGATACAGACATGTTCTACTTTTAGATCAGCCCTAATTACATGTGCTTCCCAACAAACTCTTCCCGAGACTCAGTCAAGTTTGCTTACTTAATAAAATGGGATGTTCTCTCCATACGCAATTGTTATATAGAAGGATGAGGTATTTATTAAGCATTTACTATGTTCCAGGCACTTTGCTAAGTAGACACAAATACAAGAAAGCAAGAAGGGATCTATTTTCAAGGTGTTCATATTCCAATAGGGGAAGACAAAACATAAAGTAGGGGTAGACTGTGGAGTTACTGGTGGGGAAGTGGAGGAGTCCAGAGAGTGAGTTGGGCTGGAAGTGAAGTGAGCACGGCAGGTACCCCTCATGAAATGGTGACCCCAGACAAGTACTCATCAATCAGAAGAGGAAGCATCGCAATGATTTGATATTCTTTCAAAGTGATGCCCATTTTATTTATGATGACTTGAGAGGAATTAGATTTAGGCAGAGAGAGTTTACATGGTTTCTGTCTAAAGTCTGATAACCTACGGAGATGATATCAGAAAAGTATCCTTTTAAGTTGGACACTTTCTCAGTTTATTATATTTGAATATAAAGTAACAAGAGGCAGTAAAAATACTCTGGTTACTCAACGAAAATCATTCTTGAATGATCCTTGAAATTTACATGCTAAAGTAACCCCTAGCCCAAAGCCCATTGGATTGAGACTCTCTCCATATTGGTAGAGATGAATGACCTGTCCTGTATAAGAGGCAGAGAGGAGTTGGCAAGAGATGAGAAATCTAGTTCTCAGCCAGTCCAGCCCCTCCACCCCCTTTGAGGACTCTTCAATCAGGGGTCCCCCTTCTGGACTCTCCAAGCAAGAGTCTTCTTCATGTAGTGTTAAGTTGGCTTCCAGCTTCAAGAGAAAAGATGGAAGAGATCAACCCCACTTGAGGTTTCTGAAGGAAAAGACTGGGAAGAGTTGAGAGAAGCGAGCAGTCTCAATCACATCTGTATTCCCAGCTTGTTACTCTAAAGACTTTGGAGAGTTTCCTCCTGGGTGGAATCCTAGATACTCTCTCTTGGTTAATCTGAGTTATCTAGCTCCCAGTGAGAAAGCTCCCTCACTCTGTATTGTCTGGTTTATATTCTCCTATGTATACCTTCTCTGATTTCTGTTTTGATGTGATTTGGATAAAGGGGTTTCTCTGACTTTCTCTATGTGTGTTCATTGTGGAACTGGCATTTGATGGGAAAGGGACCAAGTCTTTGATGTAGAGCTTGAGATCCCCCTTCCCACCAGAAATGACAAAGCAATCAAAAGTTAGATGAAACCTGATCATATCCCCTATATAAACAATATTTAAAGGGAAGCAGACAGATAAACTTCCAGTCTGGTACCCCCTTCTATTTGAGGAGAGCTGAGTGGTGGCCTCCACTCCAACTTCTTACTTCCCCTCCTGGCAGGAATGAAAGACTCCCTTGGAGAAGGATGGAGGGGAGAAGAGGCTAGAGATGTCTATTCTGCCTCCCTTTGAGACATACAAGGACAGGTCCTCTCGCTATACACATGGACGTCACTACACAAATGGGGCTCACTCCACCACTTTCTCCTTACACTTGTGTACAGAGAATAACAGAATCTTGGAGTTAAAAAGCCTTCTGAAATAATCTAAACCTTCACAAGAATTTCCTTAATAATATACTTGACAAATAGTCATCTAGCCTTTGTTTCAAGACCACCAACAAAGGGGAACCCACTGCCTCCCAGGGGACTCCATTCCACTTTTGGAATGGAGCTTTAATTATTAAGAAATTTTTCAGTATGTCAAGTCAAAATATGTATTTCTGCAATTTCCATCCGTTATTCCTAGTTTTGACCTCTAAGGCCAGGTAGAAATCTAATCACTCTTCTATATACTAGCTCCAAATACTTGAAGGCAGAAATCATGTCCTCCCTAAATATTATCTTCTCCAGGATAAATTTCATTCAGCTAATCCTAATATGGAATGAATATGGAATGGAATCTCCAACTCATTAACATCCTTGCTAAAATGTGGTACCCAGAACTGAATATGATACTCAACATATGGTCTCATAAGGGCAGAATACAATGAGGCTATCATTTCTCTAGTCCTGGAAATCATGCTTCTCCATGCAGCCTAAAAGAGAATTGAGTTCTTTTGACTGCCATATCACGTTATAGCCTCATGAAAGGTTGCAGTCTTCTGAAATACTAAAATCTTTTTTTTTCTTCAGATGAATGGCTATTTAGTCATGCCTCTCATATCATACATTCATGAAATTGATTTTTGTATCCCTGTCTTCTTCCCTATTATTTTCATCTTATTAAAATCAGTCCAACGTTTTAGCCTGCCATAAACTTTTTGAATCCTACCTCTGTCATTGAATATGTTAGCTGTCAGCCCTAGCTTTGGAAGTTTGATAAGTATATTCTATGTCTTTTATTCAAGTCATCGATAAAATTTTTTTTAACAATTCAGGGTCTAAGGGAGATCCTTAGGATGCTCCACTAGAGATGACCTTCCAAGTTGAGATCTAACTATTAATGATGTTTTTTGGGTCCATTCATTCAATTAGCTCAAAATCCACTTAATTTGTATAATTGTCTAGTCTAGTTCATATCTGTCCCATTTCATCCACTGGAATAGTATGGGTGACCTTGTCAAATATTTGGTTAAAATCCACATAAACATATCAGCAATATTCCCCTGACCTACCAGATCAGCACCCTTGTCAAAAAAAAGAAAAGTAGTTCATTTGACATATTCTGTTCATGATGCACTCATGCTGGTTCTTTGACCACCACTTCCTTTTCTAAATGTTTACTAACCATCCCTTCAATGGCAAAGCCATGCTCATTGACCTATGGTATGAAGACTCGATTCTCCTCCCTTTTAGGAAAACTTCAACCTTAAAATACCTCTCTTATTCTGCCCAGTTATTCAAAGATCAGGACAGTTGCTTAGTAATTACATCTGCCAGTTCTTTTCAGTACCCTGGGATGTAATTCATCTGAGTTTGGCAAGTTGAATTCATCAAGGGCAGCTAAGTGCTCTCCTACTATTTCCCTGTTTATCTTGGGTGTCAACTCTCTATTAGCCATTTTTGTTCTTTCCTTTCCAGTCCAAAGATCATTTTCCTTGGCATGGAAAACAGAAGCAAGGGAACCATTGATCACCTTGGCCTTGTCTCGATTGTCATAGCCACCTCCAGCAGTAATCTAATTCTTTCTTTGATCCTCCTTTTTTCTAGCAGATAACCTTAAAAAAAACAAAACCTTTGTGTTGTTTTAGCTTTCCTCACCGGTATTAGCACATTCGGAGCATTAACACTCTTCACACTATTATATGGGATTGTCCTATGCTTTTATATTCATCTGAGTCCAAGTTGGGTGATTATTAGCATTACTGTCTCTTTAGATAACTCCCCCTTTTCTTCCACAATGGAATTTTTTCCTTGTTGTTCTTAGAATTTCATTCTTGAGAGCTTGTCTCCTAAGATAGAATTTTAGGCCATGCATTCTTACCTATCCTTTCTCTAAGCCCTTTTGAAATCCACTCGCCGAACTCTAGAATGTGTGTCAGATTCTGTCCAGCTTCCTTCTCTTTTTGTCACAAATGATAAGATGATGTGGTCATTCCCCACCCCCAGCCCCCAAGATAGAAACCAGTTCCTTTTTGCTGGTGTGAATCAGATCCAAAATAAGGGTTCTTTTTATTGGTTCCTCTACCTTTCGAAGGAAGAAACTGCTATTCAGACAAGTTGAGCAGTTATTAACTGCTCTGCTTTAGGGACAAAGACAGAGTGATGTAGTATATCTCTGGATAGTGGAAGTCCTTCATCATTTCTCTACACTTGTTCTGTGATATTTCCCAAAATCCTCAACTATTTCATTTCTGTCCAGGTGGTCTGTTTTATATACCAATGAAAATATCAGTATTTCTGTTGCTGCCTACCTTTATCTTCAACCAAATATTCTTCACCACGCTTCCCACATCTGATTCCTGGATTTTATCAAATGGATACATTTTCTTATATAATGCTACTCTGCCCATTTAAAAAAAAGTCAATTCTGTTCCTTTTAAATATGGTATGTCCAGCCAGAGCCATGTTTCAGTCATAAATCTTATCCTATCAAACCCCTGAGTTCAAATCTGACCTCAGACCCGTATTAGCTAGTGTGGCCCTGGGCAAGTCATTTAACCCTGTATGCTTTAGTTTCATCATGAACTGGAGAAGGAAATGGAAAACCACTCCAGTATCTTTGCCAAGAAAACCCCAAATGAGGTCATGAAGAGTTGGACACAAGTGAAAAGAAATAACAGTGTAATATAATAAGATATTAGTATAATAATTAATGTTTGTTGAATGGGAGGGAACATCTGTAGCAACTAGTGAATAAAGTTCTGGTCTCGGAAGCAGGAAGTGATGGGCCAATTGCCAAGATCTTAGTTTTTTTGATGTTAAGCTTCAAACCAGCTTTTATACTCTCCTCTTTCTCCTTCATCAGGAGGCTTTTTAATTCTTCACTCTCTACCATCAGAGTGGTGTTATCTGCATAACTGAGATTTTTGATATTTTTCCTGGCAACCTTAATTCCAGCTTTTGATTCATCTACGCCAGCATTTCACATGGTGTACTCTGCATATAAGTTAAATAAATAAACTGGCAATATACAGCCCTGTCATATTCCTTTCCCAATCTTAAACCAATATGCTTTCTACATTCATTTATAATTGTTGCTTCTTGACCCTCATGCAGGTTCCTCAGGAGACAAATAAGATGATCTAGTATTCCCATCTCTTTGAGGACATGCCACATTTTGTTGTGATCTACCCAATCAAAGGCTTTTTTGTAGTCAATGAAGCAGAAGTAGATGTTTTTGTGGAATTCCCTTGCTTTCCCCACAACCTAGTAAATGTTGGCAATTTGGTCTCTAGTTCCTTTGTCTCTTTGAAAACAAGCTTACTCTTCTGGTAATTCATAGTTCACATATTGCTGAAGCCTATCTTGCAGAATTGTAAGCATAACCTTGCTGGTGTGCAAAATGAGCATAATTGTTTGGTAATTTGAACATTCCTTTTCATTGCCCTTCTTTAGGATTGGGATATCAACTCATCTTTTCCAATCCAGTGGCCACTGTTGAATTCTCCAAATTTGCTAGCATATTGAGTACATCACAAACATTAGCTTAGTGTGACTCACCTCAAAGGTTCTCACCTCCTAGGTTCAGGCTCCAACTGGGAGTCAAACTTCTGACACAACTGCAGGCTTAAATTTCCCAGGAAAATTTAAGGTTCTTGAAGATAGATAGTATCTACTTTGTTTCATTTTTGTATACACGTAGTCTAGCCCCTCATAGACACTTGATGATTATTTATTGGCTTGCATTAAATTAGATTCCTTACAATTGCTAGGATATTTTTAATATCATATAAGAATTCTGTATCAAGGCTACCAGAAGCACCAAACACATCAACCCCAGAGATTGGAAAGTGGCCAAATATGGAAGATGGACTCTTTGGCAGCTAGGTGGCACAGTGGATAGAGTGCTGGGACTTGGGTCGGGAAGACCTGAGTTCAAATCCAGCCCCACAGACTTATTAGCTATGTGACATTGTAAACTGAATTGTAAACTATGTGACACTGTAAAACCTCTGTTTACCTCAGTTTGCTCAAATATAAAATGAGGATTAACAATAGCACCTGCTTCCCAGGGTTGCTGTAAGAATCAAATGAGATAATATCTGCAATGCATTTAACACAGTGCTTGGCACATAGTGAGTACTATATAAAAACTGGTTATTTTTACTGTTGTTGTCATTGTTACGTCCTCTCTAAATTAAATTCAAGAAACATTAATTATCTACTATATATAAGACACTATTTATTAGACATTAGGCATGTGAGGATGAAACTAGGCAGTCCCAAGTTCAAAAGAGTTTATCGAAGAATCAAAATATACACACAAATAAATGCAAGGAGAACCAAGGAGAGTTCCAAAGAGATCACTAGGAGATGCCATACTAAGTGGCCTGTTAAAAAACTCAGTCATGAACATTGACCTTACAGATGGAAGACCTGGAATCTAGTCCCAGTTCCACTCTGGACTTATGTCATCTTGGGACCATGCTAAGTGGTATGCTGGATAGAGTGTGGGACATCGAATGAGGAAGATTTGTGGTCAAATCCAGCCTCAGACTCTTACTAGGTGTGTGACCTTGGGCAAATGCTTCACGCAAGTCACTTAAAAAAAAAAACTCTGTTTGACTCAGTTTCCCCAACTGTAAAATAAAGAATAGCATCTATTTCACAGAGGTAATATGAGGATCAAATGACATATTTGTAAAGCCCTTAGTTAGACTTAATAACATGCATTTATATAGTGCTTACTATGTGTCAAGCACTGTGCAAAGCATTTTTTTTACAGTTATTATCTCATTTCATCCTCACGACAACCCTGGGAGGTTATATATATTATCTATGTTTTACAGATGAAGAAACTGAGGCAAACAGAGGCTAAGTGATTTGCCCCAGGTCACATAGCTAGTAAGTAGAGACTGGATTTGACCTCATATCTTCCTCACTCCAGGTCCCACATTCCATTGTGACACCTAGCTGCCCCACCTAGCACAGTACCTTGCACATAGTGGGCACTATATGAATATTTACTTCCTTCCCTCCCTTTTCTCTCTTCTCTGAGCTGCCATCAACCCATCCATAAAAGAGCAAGAATAAAAACCCCCATTTTGCCTATCTGTTTCACAATTTTGATATTTAGGGTCTAATGAGATAATGGATATGAAAGCTCTTTGAAAAACGTCAAGGGCTATGGACATGCAAAGGCGTAATTATTATATTTGCAAAATCCAGAAGTGGGTTGTTGTGTAGACTAAAGCTTTGACTGACTAAGGTAAGTTATTGTTTTTATTGTGGTATAGACACAGCCCTAGCTGGTGCTTATTTTTGAGTCAGTATAAGCAATATAGTGTTTTCAGGCAGCTGGGTGTCAGCTACCTCATCTTTTCCAGTATACAAGTGTTAGTGTCTGCCGAATACAGCCCCATGCATTGGATTGGACTCTAACCCGCAGAAAATACAGAATGGAGAACACATTCGGATTTTATCTCAGGGGTGGGGGAGTAGCCTGTATAATTCCAGTATAATTTGGGGGGAGGGGAGATAGCAGATTAAAAAATGTAATGGAAGATTTGCTTACATTTCCTAGAATGATAATTAAATTTATTTATAGTTATGGTAAGTTTGGGGAAGGGAGGAAAAGCAATTTAAACCCAGAGTTTTCACAGAGCCACTGCAAATGGCTTGCTTTAGCTTTGCCTTGGAAGGTTAACAGAATGTCAGGGAGGTTGGAGTGAAGTGCATATGATAAGTGACAAGTGTTAACATGGCAAATCGTGTATTTAAAATTACTCCAGGCTTTATCAAATGTTTCTTCTTGAAAATAAACTATCCTGGAAGGAAAGGTTAGCCAGCAAAAGAGTATTACACTACAGTCTCTACAGTGGCTAAGGGAGGAGAATTTGTGATAAATACCAATTGATTATAATAATAATACTAGTAATTATTAATACTAATGCTGCTTGCCACTGTTCTAATGATGGGGAAGTAAAACATTCCAAACTTAAATTTCACCAAAAAAACAAACCTGGCCCCCACAAATGCTATCGTTCCAGCTCAATATTCCTTCTCGGTCACATACTTAATAGGAAGAATCTACTTCCATCCTCCCTATGGGGAAGAAAGAAGCTTTGCATTAAGTCATATCACAAAGGTCTTAAGGAGGTGTTCATTGAAAAGCTAATTAAAAAGTAATGATTGATATTCGCACAGCCCTAATCATTCCTAAATGTTGGGGCAATTATTAGGAATCCATAAGATTCCTTAAACTTCCCTTGCATCACTTAGATTCATAATCATAGGATGTTAGAGCTAGAAAGAGCCTTTAGAGATGATCTAGTCTGGTCAATTCATCAATAACAACCATTTGTTAAGTGCCTATTGGGTGTCAGTGTTCTACAGTCCCTTCGTTTCAGATGAGGAAAATTTATACCTGGAGACAAGCTATCTACAATAGCTATAGGGTTGCTCTAATTTGTCTCCATCTTTGCCAAGATCATACTATGAGCTATTCCAAGGAAGCAGCAGATTGGATCAAAGAAAGAGCATGTTACAGATTTACCACATTTTGGACCTTGAAAGAAATTTGGAGATAACCTAGTTCAGCTAACCCATATTTCACATTACACAAAATGAGGCCAAAAGGGAGGAAGTGATCTCTAAGTAGTCAAGAACAGAACCTTAAATGACTAAGGATCTGTCTTCAAGTATTTGAAGGGCCGACTCATGAAAGAGAAATGAGACTCATTTAGTTTGGCCCCAGGAGGCAGAGCACAGAGCAGTGGGTTGCAGTTGGGAAGAAGTAAATATAGGTTGAAGTCAGGAAAAACTTCCTAACAGTGACAATGACATAGAGGTGGAACAGGATGCCTGGAAAGGTGGTGTTGTCACCCTCCTTGAAGGTGAGTGAACTCAGATGATTGCTTGTCTGCCATGTTACCACAGGGATTCCTTTTCTGTAGGATCAGATGAGATGACCTCTGAGGCCCCTTCCTGCTCTCAGAATCTGTGATTTTCACGGTTCTGAGCTACTACCTTCATCTCTTCAGATACATGACATTTGGACTAGACTCTTCTAGATGAGAGGAGGAAGCAAGCAGGTTGCTATACCCAAGTGCCTTTCTGGTGCGTGTTTTTTGAAAAGGAGTTAGCCTAGAGGGCTCTCTCATTTTACCACAGATTCTCAATCGTGGGTCATGGGAATAGAACAGGGGCATAGGGACCATGACTATTGGAGAACTGTGTTCAGGACCTTTGTCTTGTAATGAATGCCTGATTTGAGAATTAAATTCTACACAGTGTCAGAGAAAATTGTTAACACAGATGCCATTCGTGGATACAGGAGAACTGACAAAGAAAAAAGGAAAACTAAAAATTTAGTTTCGTTGTGTAAAAGTAATACTAATTATAGTCATTTGGGAGAGCTGATTACCATTTATGGCTAATTACCATGCAGTACAATAATGATTATGCATATTATTAATAAGTATTAGATTAATTTTGTTTTAAGTTATACTTAATTACAACACTAAAACTCTGTTCCTTGGGTTTCAATCTTCTCTTGGTCCTGCAGCTGTTTGCTCATGCTTTAAAAAAAAACCCACTGAAACACTGTTAAGAGAATTGCTGTTTTTAGGTATAGATAGTTAAACTACATTTTCTGCTTCAGATGGATTTGGAGAGAGAGGAGGGCAGAAGAAGCCTGAAAGTACAATATTCAAAGAAATGTTATCTAGATTCCACCTCCCCGCGATTTCCCACTCCCTCCACATAAATGTATTATCAGATCTTCAGTGGAAAGGATCCTCTTCCTCAGTGGAAAGGATTCCCCATCCTAATCCCATACAAGGGTTGCTTGGGTAGGGCCATAGGATTACAGATGACCTTTCAGGTCCCTTTCAGTTGTAACTTTCTGCAAGCCTATTGATCTATTCTGGACTTTTTCAATCTTCTGCCAGGAAGCATCTGTTATGGGTTGAAGGAGCTGGGCATATGTAGTCTGGAGAAAAGATGATTAAGGATCTGTCTTCAGGTATTTGGAGGGTTTATTCATGGAAGAGAAATGAGACTCATTTAGTTTGGCCCCAGGGAGCAGAGCCCAAAGCCTCTAAGGAAATCTCCAATTTCTCCAGCCTCCAACTTAAAATAATCAGGATCCCACACGCTGAAGGCTACAATGCAAAGGACACTTAGCCATTCTCTGTGTCAGAGCCATAACTAGGGTGGGGTACCTGGGGCTTTGTTCCAGAGCTCCATCATTTAGAAGACTCATAATAAATGAATGTAAACTAATGACTGTGCAATTTTAAAATTTGTTACATATACATTTTGATTATACTTTGCTTCAGCACCTTATACACAATGTAGACTAGTGTGCTACTTAGCAAGCCACCATGTTATGGAGATTCCCAACCCTTTCACACACTCCCTGGCTCACTAGGTAAGTTCCTTCCTTGTCTAGATCCTTCCAATTTGCCCCATACAATGAGTCTAGTGTGTACTTGAAGCTTTGTGGCAGGCTCACAGTGTTCCAGAATCTTTCCCCCAATAGGGCTAATGTCTCAGAGTCTCTCTTCTGCTCAACTGAATGTGTCTTAATTTCTTCTAGCATTATTTCCACTTAGGGAATTATGAAGGATTTTTTTAAAGTGCTGCTTGTCCCAGGTGCCAAAATAAAATGTATGTCTCTGTTCTATTTGCTCACCCTTCTCCTGCCCAAGGGGACACCGGAGGACAGTCACAGGAGGTTCCCAAGGTGAGAACACAGAAATGCAAGTAGATTGTAGGAGTTCCTGATGACAAAAAAGGCATAGAGGTTTTGAAATATGGGGGATGCAAAAGCTCTCTTTGTAGCTTGTTTCTCTCTTCCGTCTGCAATGCATCCTCCCCTTCACTTTCCCAGTCCCCTAACACTTTGGATGTTTTTATCTCATCTTCCCACCCAGAAGACAGAGCTGAGTGTAACTGTGACCACCTTTTAGGGGTATTCTACTCTATGGCACCGAACGGAAGTAGGGCTGGGCTCACAGGGATAGCCTGACCTATAGCTTCCCCAGGCATCATAGGAGAAACAGAAAATTCAAGCTATTGAAACACACTGTTAGCTTAACGAGGAACATCTTTATGAAAACACTGCCCTTTTGGATTGCCAAAAACCAGCTGCCCAGTCAGAAAAGAATCTGCCATTCTGCGGGGGGCCATCTGTGGCAGAAAAACTTGCCTTTAGCTACAGCTAGTTGCTTGCTTTTTTTAAACAGCAGCATCAACAACAGAAACATAAAAATTTGCACAAATACAAAAGCCTTTAAAACATTACCTCCTGGAAATGTTATATACACACAGCTTGGGGGCCTATATGCTAAGTAAGTCAAATTCCTCTCAGGTACACATTGTCTCTAGAACTGACATAAGAACTCTTTCTTAGAAGAAAATTCTTTTTACCCAAATGAATTTTCATCAAGACAAAGTGGAAACAGCACTGGTGGAAATTTTTTTAAATTTTATTTAATATATTTAGCTTTCAGCATCGATTTTCACAAGAGTTTGAATTACAACTTTTCTCCCCATTTCTACCCTCCCCCCACTCCAAGATGGCATATATTCTGGTTGCCTTGTTCCCCAGTCAGCCCTCCCTT
>JAQQSZ010007819.1:0-13208 GCA_028646595.1 Phalanger gymnotis | reverse complement strand
GCTAAATCTTGTGTGATCCTGACTGTGGCTCCGTGGTATTCGAATTCTTTCTTTTTGGCTACTTGTAGAATTCATCAATCTGGGAGCTCTAGAATTTGGCTACAATATTTCTGGGCGTTTGGGGGAATCTCAGGTGGTGATTGATGGATTCTGTCAATTTCAATTGTATCCCCTGATTCTATCTAGGCAGTTTTCCTTTGTCCAGGTGTCCAGGCACTTTTTTTTTTTGCCATGGCTTTCAGGTAGTTCAATAATGTTTAAATTATCTTTCCTCAACCTATTTTGTAGGACAAGTGTTTTTTCCTATGACATATTTCACATTTCCTTCTACTTGCTCATTCTTTTGACCTTGTTTTATTGTTTCTTGATGTCTGATAAAGTCATTACCTTCCATTTCACCAACTCTAGTTTTCAAGAATTTGTTTTCTTCAGTGAGGTTTTGCACCTCTTTTACCAAACTATTAATTCTCTTTTGATAATTTTCTTGCATTGTCCTTCATTTTGTTTACTCTGCCACTCTTATTTCATTTTTGAAATAATTTTTAGCTCTTTTAAAAATTGCTTGATGCTTCTAGAAATTCTTGTTGGGCTTGTGTTTAAAGTGCTTTGCTTATAGATGTTTTCAAGTCAGCGTCTTCTTTTGAGTTGTTGTCTTGAGCTACCCTGCCACAATAGAAGCTTCTCATGGTAATGTTCTTTTTGTTGTGATTTGCTTATTTTTCCTACTTATTTCTTGACTTGGACCTTATATTAGAGTTGGACTCTGCTGACCTCTGTGGGGGGAAGAATGCCATGAGCTTCTGAAGCTCTGTCTGGGGTTTGTAGGTTTTTCAGTGCTTCAAAGTGGTGTGATGGGGGAAAGATCTGGTTGCTTCTCTCTTGGTCTGCATTCTGATCATTACCCAGGTATGGTGACTATGACCATCCCTCTCTGTCCTTGAATTGCAACCTGTTTCAGGTAATGGGTAATGGGTAATGGGAGACAAAACTGCCAGATGGAGCTGGACCCTGTGCCTACTGCTAGCAAAGCAGGACCCCGGATCCTTTTTCTTGTCACGTGCTTGTTCCCTTTACCATGGCTGCGTTATGATAGCTCCTAGCGTTGCCACCACCTCTAAGGCCTATAGTCAGCAGCTGTTTCATTCTCCCAATCAGTTCCCACCTCTGTACATAGACCTCTGATTCCCTTTTTTTTTTAAGCTTTCCTGTGCTGGAACAATGACTCACTATGATTTTGTTGCCTTTTCCATTTAGAATTTGACTTGGTGTTTTCTATGGCTGTTTTGTAGAAAGAGGTTTGAGTGGAAATTTGACTGTTGTGACCCTTCATTCCATCATCTGGAGTCTCCCCTTCACTCCATTATTATTATGTGAAATGTGAGAGCTGTATGGGAGGTGATCTACTAAAAAGTGGCATGTTGTGGAAATGCTTTTGATTCTAATTAAAAATCTCTCCTCTGTGCCCAATATAGATCTATTGGGATAGAGAGAGCTGCAATTATTATGTTCAAATACCAAATATTTGCTGGACATTTACCCTGCAGGAACACCACTAGGTCTTGTAGTATTTGTGATTCAAAGGCAGAAGTAGAACTAGATCGACAAGAGACAGTGGATGTTAAATATAACAGAGAGGATGGTAGGTGTATACCCAGTCAGGCTCTTCTACTAACATGCTTCTATTGACTAAGAGACAAGGTATAACATTCACTGTCAAGGAACTGTGCCATTTCTCAACACAAAGTCCTATCTGAGTTTCCCTATCTGGCTCTGGCTCTGAGTATGGTACCCTGATTATACTCAACAAGAAAGGCAAAAATGATGTATGTGATCATTGCTTCTTACAAGTTTCATAGTCTAACTTGCTCTGAGCCCCTTATAGCCGTCAGTAGAACCAACCTGAAAACCAGTTCAGAAAATAAAATGCTGGTGATATTCCTTTCACTAGGGAGACAAAGATTCCCTTTGTCTGTTATTCAGCAGCAGCACCTATTCCCAAACCATATTCCTAGAATATGTTTTGCTTTTTATGAGTCTAGAAGAACAAAATGTGAAAGGCAATGCATTATTCCAAAAATGAAATAATTGTCAACCTATAATTATTTGTCATTAAGCTGAGTTATTTAAACTGCTCGGTGTATGTGCTTATCCCACAATCTGTAGTGTAACTAGGTCCACTGAAAGAGCCAGGGAGGTATCTGTGGAGGTAAATACAGATTCTCTATTCTGTTTATCAAACACAGTTACTGCAGTGATGGAGAGAACATGACTAGCAAACAAGTGAGACAAAACTTCCTACCTTCGAAATTCATCCCTGTCTCCAGCCTGCATGAGGGCCACGATAGTATTGGTGACTGAGGTTCCAATATTGGCTCCCATGATAATGGGAATTGCTGCCTTTACTGTCAACACTGTCAAAGGAAAAAAGGTAAATGAGGAAGAAAAATGTAGAAATCTACAGGAAAAAAAGCTCAAACAAGTTAAGGAATCAGCTTTAAAAAGAAGTAGGAAAAACTATCTAGTCCAACTATGACCAAGAATAGGAATTTTTTTCTACGAGGACCCAACCAGTCACTCATCCAGGCTTTGCCTGAAGATCTCCCATGTAGTGAAGAACAACTCAGCACAGCTGAGACCAAGTGCCCAGAATTGTAACTGGGGCAAGGCAACTGGGGCTTTCCCATAGCAAAAAAACTAGACCAATGGCAGCAATATTGGGGATTGTAGTAACTGTTCCAATGGTGGCTGGAGCAACAGCTCTGTCCCAAGATTCCCTCTTCCCACTTCAGCAACTTAAAATCCTCTGTCTTCCAGGGGAGTTTTCCATCCTCTTCTCTCCTGGGAACCTTACCTTCCGACTCCACATCTGTCCCTTGCACTAGAGGGATAATTGACATGTCTCCATCCTATAAGGGTAATGGCGGGGAGGATCCAGTCCTGGGATCTAGAGAGATCTGATCTAATTCAAGCCCATTTTGAAAAACAAATTAGTGACTCAAAAGGATCTGATCTCAATTATCTCTGATAGAAAAAAGAAATCCACTCAAACTGTAACTACGTCCAAAATGCTGACTCAGACTCAGCTGGGTTAAATATCAGACAGGAGAAAACAGAGCAAGGAGTCCTCCACACTGAGCAACCTTCTCCCAAAGCAGATCTATTCTATGACTAGTGCTCTTCATTTCCAGCAATGTGCATTTAAGATTTCATCTGAGAATATGCGGCCCAATTCTCCCAGCTAGAGCCTAATTTTCTAACTCTACCATAAGAAGAGATACAGAACACAGGACACGCAGATGCGCATCGGAGACAGAGACAGCCCGATGGAAGGGTGGAAAAAGCAAGAAGATAAAGATGAAAGGCCAGGGAGCATTGTGAATAATTACATGATTCTATAATTTGAAATGAAATTCTTTGAACGGATCTAGGCTTGCCTAACCAACAAGGTTTGGGGAGGGGAGGAGGGCTGACTCACATGAAGAGGATACCATGCTGACAACAATGGATGTAGATGTGCTAGAACTCTGCACCATGACAGTCACCAGCACACCAATCACCACGCCGGCCACGGGATTGTAAATTACTGAACCATCATAGAAAAGCATACCAGCGGCTTTCCCTACAAAGGTAATAAAATTTTAAAATAATAACATTTATTATGTATGGTAGCTGGTTGGGACTGCTGGGCCACTGTGAGGGAGGGATGAGGGAAGACAGAGGAGGAGTCACTGAATGCCAAGGCAGGCAGTGTGGCAGAGGGCAGTGAAGGCTGAATTTGGTTTTAGGAAGCCACGAGACAGATCCTGCATCGATCTCACTGTGTGAGCATAGGCAGGACACTTCACTTTTCTGCATATATTTTAAAGGGCCACAGAAATGCCAGTTATTATCATCTTTTGCCCTGAACCACAGCCACCTTCTCTCACTCCAGTTTAGCATCTCTGCTGTGTCAGAACAAATCCACTTCCTGTGCCTTGGAAGAGTTCCTCTGACCTAGAAGGGTGCCTCCACTTTCCTCCACTTTCTCCCTAAGTATTCTTTCTGTTGGAGGAGAGGCACAATCTCTTCCTTCAAAACTTTCCCACCCAGCTCTGTCCCTTACCAAGCATCTTTATTGCACTTGGAGGTTCTGAGGCAGCTGGTTGATGCAGTGTATAGAGCACTGGACCTTGAATCAAGAAGACATGAGTTCAAATCTAGCCTCAGGCACTTGCTAACTGTGTGACCCTGGACAAGTCATTCTCAGATTCAGTTTCCTTGACTGTAAAATGAACCTGCCTCACAAGGCTGTTGTGAAAATATGTGATGACAATGGTTGTTGAGTGCTGAGCACAGTACCTGATATGATAAATGACATATAAATGCTTATGCCCTTTCCCCATTTGGGTTGAGATTGCTTGTTGATTGACTATAGGCTGAACCAAAATCCATTAGAAAGCAAAAAAAAAAAAAAGCCACCCACAAATCTGCAACCCTTTCTGATGTTGCTTTTCATACCTCCAACCAGCTGGAAAGCACTGCTGAGAATGTCCAAGGAGCAGACAAAGAAGTAGAGAAATCCCAGGAGAAGAGAAATTGTTACAAACACTTTAAAGATAGTATTTATTATCACTACAATTTTTGTCTCTGTAAAAAAAAAAAGGAGGAAAGCATTTATTAAAACTTCTACTATGTGCCAGACCTTATGCTAAATGCTATACAAATATTATTTTATTTGTTGTATGCACGTGTGTATAGCATGCCCATGTGCATGTGCACACACACAGAGGAGCTAGCATTTTATGCAAGAATCTCCCATCTCTTTCTTGCCAGGAGAAGGCAAGTTGGACTTGTTAGCTTTGGTGATATATTAGAAAGTGCATTTTATGCTCTAAATCATTATTGATTAGAGAAATGCAAATTAAAGCAACTCTGGGGTACCATATCATACCTATCAGATTGACTAACATGACAAAACAGGAAAATGATAAATGTTGGGGAAGATGTGGGAAAATTGGAACACTAATGCGTTGTTGGTGGAGTTGTGAACTGATCCAACCTTTCTGGAGAGCAATTTGGAACTATCCACAAAGGCTATAAAACTGTGCCTATTTTTCAATCCAGCAATATCACGTCCAGGTCTTTATCCCAAAGAGATCAAAAAAATGGGAAAAGGACCCATACGTACAAAAATGTTTACAGCAGCTCTTTTTGTGGTAGCAAAGAATTGTCCGTTGAGGGGATACTCATCAATTGGGGAATGGCTGAACAAGTTATAGTATATGAATGTAATGGAATGGTATTGCTCCATAAGATCTCAGATTCGGAAAAACCTGGAAAGATTTGTATGAGCTGACATTAAGTGAAGTGAGCAGAACCAGGAGAACATTGTACACAGTAACAGGAACATTGTGCCATGACCAATTTTGACAGACTCAGCTCCTCTCAGCAATGCAATGATATAAGACAATTCCAAAAGACTAAAAGATGGAAAATGCTATCCACGTCCAGAGAAATAACTAAGGAGTCTAAATGCAGATTGAGGCATACTATTTTCTCTTTTTTCTTTCTCATTGTTTTTCCTTAGGTTCTGATTCTTCTTTAAAACATGACTAATGTGGAAATATGTTTAATATGATCATACATGTATAGTCTATATCAGATTGCATGCCTTCTTGGGGAGAAGGGAGGGGGAAAATTTAGAACTCGAAATCTTTTAAAAGTAAATGTTGAACCTAAAAACGAATAAATTAAAAATATTTTAAAAGAAAGTGCATTTTAAGAAGCATGTCATTTACTTGAAATGGTCTCCAAATTTGCGGAGCTTTTTGGCACCAAAGACATTGTGGTCTGGAGGGGAAGCAGGGGGAGCCATAAGCAAATCAAGGCTGCATTCTTAGCTGAACCATTGGCTTGCTAAGTGGTTCAGATGATACTAGCAGCCAGGTCCATGCAGATAATGACCAGCCAAAGACTTAGTGCTCTTGAGAAGGACATTAGGGATTACTCTTGAGTACTGGGCTTCACAACAAAAATGACAGGTTTGCTTTTGTAAAGAATCTTTTGGCCCCCAAATATTACTAATGATGTTGGCCAACCCTAGAAGGATTAGTCCTCAGGTGCTGTTAGTCCTGCCTTGCCCCACCCCCTCCCCAGAGCCCAGCAATGGTTCCCATCTCAGAGCACCTGCCCTTCTTCTCACTGGCCCCCTAGGCTCTATGCTGGATTGTCTGTTTCACCCAGTTTTCACTTTGCTGCCTTTCTTCATTGTCTGTAAGCAACACTTGTCTTCCAAAGGCCCAGCTAGTCCCCTTCAGCAGCCAAGTGAGATAATCATTCATTCAATAACCATTTTTTTAATGAGCCAGCTATGTGGAAAGCACTGTTCCAGGAGCTGGGCGTATATAAAGATAATTGAGATGAGCCTTGCCCTCACAGGTTGTAATCTAACAGGAATGCAAAATATGCCCAAATATGAAATACTATAAAAGGCCTTGAGAGGTAGAAAATGCTATGGATGGAAAGAAGGAAGGAGTAATGGTAACAGCTAACGTGTACAGAGTGCTTAAATCCTCATTTATCCTCCCATTAACCTTACAAAGTAAGTACTATTATCAATTTTATAGCTACAAAACTGAGGCTCAGAGCTAAGGTGGGCTGTCTAGGGTAACAGAGCTGGGAAGTGTCTGAGGGCTATTTAGACTCAAGTGTTTAAGACTGCAGGTCCAGCATTCTATTCACTGCGCCACCTAGTGTACACCCTGTGGTATACATAGAAGGGAGAAAGAGTGAAGGTATTTATGCATCTCCCTCCCAACTTCAGAAATTATGGTGGCCAGAACTTTCATGAGCCCATACTGGAATGCAGGAAGGAGATCTTTGGATTTACACAATTTGCCAGAGGGCTGTCGCATCTGATATTTCCATGTTTATGCATTTGCCCATTGTCTTGCCTCTTCCTACTGACCCTGTGGAGCTGCCACCCTACCCCAGGACAAGAGTCAAATCAGTCTCACTTGCTTTGTAGCATCCTGAGCACACAATCATAAGCTTAGATACATTTAATCAATTGTATTTGATGTTGATGATGGTGATAATGAAATTCATCTTTAAGCTACCGACAGTGCCCAGCCATGTAGCTGGCAGAGAGCAAATGACAAAATATGACCCAGCACTGGCTCAGGCCCACTTCTGCCTCCCAAAACTAAGCCAAGAAGGCATGGATGATCAGAACCAGAAGCACTGATGACCAGTGGATGACAGATAACTCTATCTTGTGCAGGGCCCAGGTTATTAACCATTTTTGTACAGCCCAAAGCCCATTCCTGTGTCTTGCACATAGTAGGCTTCTAAAAATATTTGTTGAATAAATCACAATATAATAATTGTTGAAAGGAACCTCATATCATCTACTCTTCCCTTTTGGTTCTTTCCAAGACTGCCTTGCCCCACATCTCCAGTCATTCAGGGTCTAATTATACACTTTTACTAATGAGAGCTCATTCCACTTATGGACAATTCTTGCATTTAATTTGATGCTTCTTCCTTATTCTGGAGCCAATATCTACCTCCATGTAATTACTATCAAGGAGACCAATTAACTCCTCTTCCACATGATAGCCTTTAACATATTTGAAGATGTCTTTTCGTTTCTATCTAAGCATTCCTAGCTCTTTCACTACAATTCGACCAGCCTGCTTGCCCTCTCCTAGATGTACTCTTATCTAATTCTGTCCAATCCAAGGCCCTTTCCTTAACTGCAGCACCCAGGACTGAACACACTACTTCAGATATGCTCTGACTAATAAAGAATATAATGGAATGATCACTTAAGGTGATCCAGACACTCTATTACTATTAAGGAAGCCTAACATTAGGAAGCACAAAAATTCACTGAAGAAAAGAATTCCTCAAAAGCAAAATAAGCCAAATGGAAAAAGAGATCTCACTGAAAAAAATAATTCTGTAAAAATTAAAATTGGGCAAGTGGAAGTTAATGATTCCAAGAAGGAGCAAGAAACAATAAAACAAAGTCAAAGGAATGAAAAAGTGGAAGAAAATGTGAAATATCTCATTGGAAAAACAATTGACCTGGAAAACAGATCAAGGAAAAATAATTTAAGAATTGTTTGATTACCTGAAAGACACAGTCAAAAAAAGGATTGGACATCACACTTCAAGAAATTACCAAGGAAAATTGCCCTGATATCTTAGAACCAGAATATAAAATAGACATTGAAAGAATCCACTGATCACCTCCTCAAAGAGATCCCAAAATAAAAACTCCTAGGAACGTTATAGACAAATTTCAGAACTCCTAGGTTAAGGACAAAGTACTGCAAGCAGCCAGAAAGAAACAATTCAGATAGTGTAGAGCCACAGTCAAGATTACATAGGATTTAGCACTTTCTACACTTTCTACATTAAAGGATTGAAAAGCTTTGGAAAAAAAAAAGGATTGAAAAGCTAAGATTACAACCAAGAATCACCCACCCAGCAAAACTGGGCATAATCCTTCAGGGGGTAAAAATGGATACCCAATGAAATAGAGAACTGTCAAACATTCCTGATGAAAAGACCAGAACTGAATGCCCCCCAAAATGATTTTTAAATACAAGTCTCAAGAGAAGCATAAAAAATAAACAGAAAAGAGAAAACATAAGAGATTTAATAACATTAAACCATTTACATCCCTACACAGGAATACTTGTAATTCTAAAAAAATATATCACTATTAGGGCAGTTAGAAGGAGTTTACATAGGGGCCACATCTTATCCATTATATACTAGTTAATTTTATTATAGAACAGTATGAATGTTAATGTCTATAGAAACAGAGTTACATGGGATTTGGATAAAGGAGGTAGGGAAAATCTGGTTCCCATTGTCCATTGTCCAAGAAAGAATGGGAAATCAGAGATAGAATGAAAAAGGAGAAAGTGGAAAACCATGAGGAGTATGTATTAAGCCAAAGCCCTAGACTGAAGCAAAAATTGAATTCAAGAAGCCCAACAACAATCCACACTTACAGATATAGTATAATAAGAAGAAAGAAATGTTCACAGGGCTTTAGCTAAGAAAGTCATCAACCTCTACAGTGGTGGAAGCAAGCTGGCTCTAAGCTCCTACGAAGAAGTGCAACACACACAAGTCTATATTCATTCTCTCTCTCTCTCTCTCTCTCTCTCTCACACACACACACACACACACACACACACACATACACACACAAACACACACACACAATTTTGATACCTAAAAAGGAAAAGTTTCCCAGAAATAAAGTAAAATGAGGAACAGTACTGATTGCAGTTCCAAGGCCCTTCCCTGGGGTAAAGACCAGAATATGGACCAAGAGAGCAATGACCACACCTCTTCCTAGATCACACCACCTTAGAAGCGCTCAAGCTTGAGACAGAACCCCTCCTCCCCTAACAGGAACAGAGCCTCACATTTAACATAAAGTTCCAAATCAAGAAATAAGGTGGAAAAATGAGCAAACAACAAAAAAGAACTTGACTATAAAAACCTGCTATGGTCACAGGGAAGATCAAAACCCAAACTCAGAAGAAGACAATAAAGTCAAAACAGCTACAAGCAAAGCCTCAAAGGGAAAAAAATGTCAATTGGACAAGAGCTCAACAAGAATTTTTGGAAGAGCTAAAAAATGATTTTTAAAATCACATAAAGTAGAAGAAAAAATTAGATAAAGAAATGAAAGCAAAGGAAGGAAATTATGAAAAGAAAATTAATAACTTGCTAAAAAGAGGCACAAAAATACTGGAGAAAATAGTGCCTTAGGTTAGTAACACTATGAGGTCTGTAACATTAGTAGGTCTGTAATAGTACTAGGTTCGTATGCCAAAGTGATCAAAGAAAAAGGAAAAGCATCTATATGTACAAAAATATTAAAGTAGCTCTTTCTGTGGTGGCAAAGAATTGCCAAATGGCTGAACAAGTTTTGATATATGAATGTGATGGAATACAATTGTGCTATAAGAAATAGCCAGCAGGATGCTTCTAGCAAAACCTTGGAAAACATATATGAATTTGTGCAAAGTGAAGTGAGCAGAATCAGAAGAACATTGTACACAGTAACAGCAATATTGTATCATGATCAGTTGTGAATGACTTAGCTATTCTCATCAATACATCCAAGACAAATCTGAAGGACTTAAGATGAAAAATGCTTTCCGCCTCCAGAGAAAGAATTAAGGGAGTCGAATGTAGATTGAAGCATACTTTTTAAAAAACCTTTCTTAATTTTCTTGGGTTTGGCTTTATTTTTTTTTGGTCTGTTTTCTTTTGCAGCATGGCTAATTTGGAAATACTTGATATATATATATAATCTATATCAAGTTGCTTGCCCTCTCAAGGCAGAGAGAGAGGAGTAGAATTCAGAACTCATTTTTTTTTTAAAGTGAATGTTAAAAATTAAGTGCAAAAAGAGCACAGACAAATCAAAAAAGAATCCACTTCAAAGATATCCCAAAATGAAAACTCCTAAGAGTATTATAGCCAAAATCCTGAGCTCCCAGTCAAGGAGAAAATACTGTAAGCAGCCAGAAAGGAGCCATTCAGATACCATGGAGCCATAGTTAGGATCACACAAGGCTTAGCTGCTACTACATTAGAGGAGCAAAGGGCTTAGAATATGATATTCTGGAAGGTGAAAGACCTGGGATTACAACCAAGGGTAACCTACCCTGCAAGACTGGGTAAAATCTTTCTGGGTAAAATGTGACAGTAAGGCAATAATAACAATGTAGATGATAATTGTCAAAATGCTGTATTGGTAATTAAGGTGGGACTTTCTTTTACTGTTTCCTCTTTTTGCACTTATTTAATCAAGTGCCCTTGAAGAGTCTGGCCTTTGTTTCTTTGATTAAATCAGGAGTCTTTGATGATCTCCTTGCCTCAAGGGAAAGCCTAGGCCATGTGGGTTTAAGATGCATGTTTGTGACGCTTTTAGGTCATGTAGGTGAGTCATATGTGTGATGCCCTTTGACCCTGAACCGAATATATAAACTCAAGAGGTTGGCAGCTTCCTTTGGGGCTCTCAGTCACTGCAAGAGCAGCGTGGGACTCTGGGCAGCCACGTTAAGAGCCTTCCAGCTTGTGAACCCAGATGTTGATGCTTTCCTGGTAAGTATGAAATGTGATTTGGTCTATTTATATTGTGTATGTTTGTAATTTGTTCATATTTGCTCTGAAGCTCAGGTTTCTTGCTTTTCTTCCTGAACTAAGTGAATGATATTTGTATGTGTGATTAAAGTAAAATTGTTAACCCCTTAAAGTTACTTTCCTTAGTAAAGCAGATCAAAAGAACTTGTGCTGGCAGCTGTTGTTGCTGGTCTTGTCGGGTCTTACACATTGGCAGCAGCTGGTGGCCAAATTGTTATAAAGTTTTAAGTTCCAAATTCTATACCTCCTTCCCATCATTTATTCACACACCAGAGAACCATATCCCACGAGCCATTTATCCAATGTATCACAGCAGTAAAACATTGCCCACACAATATAGCAACCTGGAGCTTCGCCATACCAAAACCTCTCTGACCTCCTGCTGGGGTCTTCCCCAAAAACAAACTCACAATACAGCTAAGTCAGCCTATTCAGTTCTAATCATCATGAGGGCAGCCATTAGCAGCCATAACTGCTCTCTTTTTCCTTCTCAAGATTTCCTGTGACATAACTTCCTTTTCCTGTCAGGAAGCTCCTCCCACCACATGTGTCTTAGGCTTCTTGTGATGTAAGCTGGTCACATGGCCTATTAACAGGTGAGAAAGATCTTCAAATCTAAATTGCTGCTACAGGAAATAATATTTAATGGTATAGAGGGCTTTCAAACATTCCTGATGAAAAGACCAGAGCTGAATAAAAAAATTTGACTTTCAAACTACAAGACTCAGGAGAAAGCATAAAAAGGTAAACATGAAAGAGAAATCACAAAGGACTCAATAGAGTTAAACTGTGTACATTTCTATATGGGAAGATGACTTCTTCTTCTAAGAACTTTATCATTGTTAGGGCAGTTAGAAAGATTCTACATAGAAAGAGGGTGCAGAGAGGGGGTGGAGCCAAGATGGCGGCTAGAAAGCAGGGACTTGCGTGAGCTCCCTACCAGGTCCCTCCAAAAACCTATGAAAAATGGCTCTGAACAAATTCTAGAACTTTAGAACCCACAAAATAGAAGAGGGAAGCAGGGCTCCAGCCCAGGACAGACTGGATGGTTGCTGGATGAGGTCTATCACCCACAGACCTGGGGGTGGAGGAGAGTGGAGACCAGCATAGGCGGTGGCAGGACCAACCAGATCAGGCACCAGGCAGAACAGGCCCTAGGGCTCTGAATCAGCGAGCTGTGGTAGTTACCAGACTTTTCAACCCACAAACACCAAAGACAACAGAGAAGGTTAGTGGGAAAAGCTGCGGGGGACAGAGTGGAAGGAGTTTGAGATTCGGCCACCCCACTGGGAGCAGCAGGGGAGGTGCAGCTCCAGAACTACAGCTGCAGTTGCTTCTGGCCCCAGGACCACCTGGTAGGAGGAATTAAGTGAAGGATCTGAGCAGGAGTGCACAGCCTGCTTAAGATCCCAGTAAGGTCCTGGCTGGTGGTTCTTGGGGAAGGAGGAGTGCTGGTGTGGCAGAGCTGGCTGTATAGAAATAGCTCTGAAAACAACAGCGCATCCCCTCAAACTTGGAACAAAATACTCTACTCTACAATCAGTCATACCCTGACAAAAAACAAGGGTCAAGTAAGTTGGCTGGGAAAGGCAGTAAAAGGGTCAAGTAAGTTGGCTGGGAAAGTTGGCCAGGCAGTGAAAATGCTCTCAGATTCAGACTCAGACTTTGGAATCTTTCTTTGGTGACAAAGAAGACCAAAACATACAGCCTGAAGAAGTCAACAAAGTCAAAGAGCATACATCAAAAGCCTCCAAGAAAAACATGAACTGGCCTCAGGCCATGGAAGAGCTCAAAAAGGATTTGGAAAAGCAAGTTAGAGAAGTAGAGGAAAAATTGGGAAGAGAAATGAGAATGATGCAAGAAAACCATGAAAAACAAGTCAATGACTTGCTAAAGGAGACCCAAAAATATATTGAAGAAAACAGCACCTTAAAAAATAGACTAACTCAAATGGCAAAAGAGCTCCAAAAAGCCAATGAGGAGAGGAATGCCTTGAAAGGCAGAATTAGCCAAATAGAAAAGGAGGTCCAAAAGACCACTGAAGA
>JAQQSZ010007818.1:0-13209 GCA_028646595.1 Phalanger gymnotis | reverse complement strand
ACATCTGTAGACACATATTACCCGCTTAAAAAGCCCTCTGTCACAGGAGGTAACAGAGTAACAAACAATCTCTATGTCTGAGAGCTGAATACATACTATATTCAAAAATCTTCCAAGGCTTCAACAATTGCAAAAATTACCCTCTGAAATGCTTTGTTTGCTTTCTTAACACTGATCAGCTGTGCACCTTTATTACTACACTGTGTTCTCTTCCCAGCTGGAGATACTTTTGTGTTCTGGATAAAAGCACCAGCTGCTGTGCTTTTTAAATAGTGTTATATTCCAAAAACTTCTGTTCTCCTCCTACTCCCTTCCCAACATCTGCCAGTGTGTCAAAATTTCACTTGACAGCAGAAATAGAAATCAAGCTACCCTGTAGTTAAGGCCTTTGCTCAGTTGCTTCTCGGTCTGAATATACATACATTTTGTAGTAAATACATGTATTATTAGGAAAAAGTCTTAGCATAAAAAAAGAACTTCAATATAAATACTCTTGACTTCACTTTGAAAGAAGACCTCTAGTTACAGTTCCTTCTTTATAAAGGAAAATATTTTCGGTGACAATGGTGTACATAGTCTTAAAGAACTAACCCACTGCCCCACCTAATAAAAATTCTAAGCCTAACTATAAATGAACAACCTGGAAAATGGAAATACTCATTTCCCACACTACGATGAGACACTGAAGTGGACTTTCACTATGATTTTATTTTTATCAATAATGTCCTTTCTGTCTCTGAGTCTTCAAGCTGACCTCCAATGTATTTCTTTAAGAGGGCCTTAAGTACCTTCCAACCCTAACATTCCATGAGTCTGTGAGCTAGAAGGCAGCAGCACTGAGTATAGTGCGATGTGAAGAAAGCTTGGCAAGGTGTTAACAATGAGAAGGGAAAGAAAGGCTTGAATCTGAGCGGTAATGAAAAAGAAAAATAATATTTGCTGCCTGCTCAGATATGAGAAACCTCTGAACCTACATCAACATCTGGTCCGTCAAGCATTTGGGTTTGCTATTTTGTGTAGTGTGCATGTTTATTTTCAGTGACTTTTTCATATACCTCTGTGTTAGAGTAGTAAGTATTCCATGATGACCGCAGTGACTCCTGACCACCAATATCCCACATAAGAAAATGAGTGTTCTTCACAACTATTTCTTCAACATTGCTTCCTATGGTTGGAGAGGTATGGACCACTTCATTCATTAAGCTGTGGGAAGAGAGATATCGTACAAGCCATTCAGTAAAGCTTTTTGGTAAGAGCCATACAACAGGTTTGTTATTTTGAAAATTAATTTGGGTCAAAGAGCCACTCCTCAAGGCTTAGGGTACATCCTTAATCATTATCTTTTAAAATATTAATTACAATTAATTACGATGTTATGTTTCTTTCAGGCTATTTGATTTTCGCTGTGTCACAAACCACGATCATTGACTAGTAAGCATTAGATAGAGCAAGAACTCCTGAGTTTTCTAAATGTCTTCGAATTTATTTCAAAGTTTCAACAATAATAAAGACTTTTCAAAAGTTTATATTATCACATTAAAATACCTGAAGACTAAGAAATCATTTACTTTCAAATAACTATTCCCTATTAAGCGCTATCCATAAGCTACTTTCGGCAAAACTGTAGTTCAAGAAGCATGCTACAGGAAGGGGGCCGTCAGATGCAGGCCCTGACGTGAAGGCAGGCATTCTAGACTTCACTATTAACTGTAACGTCTTGGGCAAATCACTTCAAAATGCTGGGCTTCACTTGGCACCATTATAAAATGAGGAGGCTGGATCAGATGATCCCTAGAGTTCCTTTGTAGCACTGAAATTCCAGGACTCTTAAAAACTGTTTTAGAAGACAAGTGAAGGGAGATTTAAATGGTCAGGCTGATGCTGAACTGACGATGACGAGCAGCTAAGAAGGAAAAGTTGGCAGATCCACACTAATACACGACAGCTATTTGTTAAATGCCTACAACACAAAACACCATACTTAATTTGACAAGGATTACCATTTCATCATACACATACCGCGTTAAAGGAAAATGGAGGTGATTTTGAGAAATGGATTTGATGGAGTCTTTTAATTCCTTCAAGATTAAGTATTCATTTGCCGAAACATTTTCAACCTCTACTTTATAAGCAAGAGGGATCTTGAAGTTATTCTCTCTTCAGTGAATATTCCTATATCATAAGGGCCATAATTAGTTAGAAAGTTGTAAGTACTTTCTTCAGAGATAATGCTTTCCACCTAGGGGTGGGGCAGGGGCCTGGCACTCATGAACCTCACCTTCCTGCTGGGAGGATCACAAAACACTACAGAAATGTGGGTTATTATTATCTACGTTTTACTTTCAGCCAGTACTTTGTGTTGGACATTCCTTGAGATACATAGCTGTATACTTCATCAGTTTTACACTATTTTCACAAACCCCAAAAAGGAACAAGAATCCTCAAGGGCAAAATGGCTTTGAGTTATTTTATGCTTTTGAGATATTTGAGATGTGACAAAATAAAGTCTATATGCAATGACATCTTTTAAAATATTTTAGATCAGTAGTGTCAAATTCAAATAAGAAATGGAAGACTACATATTGACTTAGATGAGCATAAATTAATACTGTCAATGTTGTATTATATTTTTATTTATTGTTAAAACATTTCCCAATTACATTTTAATCTAGTTTGATATTTGTTTTAGATTGTCTAAGAGGTACCTCAATTTTTATTGTTTATACAAAAAAATTAATTAAAACAATTTGAATAGCCATACTTACAACTGATAGAGAATGGTGGTTTTCCCTGCATTATCCAATCCCACTATTATTACTTTGTGTTCTAAAAAAAAAAAAAACCACAAGCATTAAAACTTTTGTAGGTTACAATCACTGCCAAAAATTATTATTTTAATTAACTAATGGGAATTAATCACTGGTGATTTATTTTTATACAGTTAAAAGAGATGGAAAAGGAAGGAAAGGAGGCTGTCAATTTACTATGCTCTTTTTGAGGTACTCTAAGACTCAAGATAGAAGTCTACTCTTGGAATTGTTCTTACAAAACTACCTGAAGAACAGGGAAAAGGGAAGCTTAGAGTTTTTAATCCTTGATTTGAATTCTGAAAAAACAAACACTAAAGCCCTTAAAAAAAAGACAAAAAATTACACAGCAGTAAATGATTATAGTAACCTTGTGTTTGACAAATGTAAAGATGCAAGCTTCTGGGATAAAAATACACTATTTGGTAAAAACAGTTGAGAAAACTGAAAAGCAGCCTGGCAGAAATTAGGTATAGAACAACATCTTACTTATTTACCAAGGTAAGTAAGGTCAAAATGGATACATGACCTAGATATAAAAGGAGACAGTGCAAGAAAATTAGAAGAACATGGAACACATTGCCTATCAGACTTATGGATCAGAAAAGAATTTATGAATAAACAAGAGATGGAGAGCACTGTGAGATGTAAAATGGATAATTTTGATTACATTAAAATAAAAAGGTTTTGTATGAATAAAACCAATGTAACCAAGATCAGAAGAAAAGCAGAGAACTGGTGGAAAAATTTTTAGACAGTTTAAGATACTAGAGTGATTTGCCATGTCCTTCTCCAGCTCATTTTACAGATGAGGAAGGTGAGGCAAACAGGGTTAAGTGACTTGCCCAGGGTCACACATATAGGTTTGAACTCGAAGACTAGTCTTCCTGACTCCAAGCCTGGCACTCAAATGCACCACCTCACTGTCCCACAGCAGTATATAAATGTCTACTTTTTTAAACTTGATTATAGGGCTTCATTTACATTTATCCCTATCAATTTTTTTAAACTTGGATTTCAATTCATGGTCCTAGCCTGTGAAATCTTTTTGAACTCTAATTCTGATGAGCATGCCCTCCTTTATTCAAATGAATGATAAACAAGACAAAGGACAGGGCAGATTCCTGCAGGCACTCTGCTAGAGACCTGACAGCATTCATTAATCATCACTCTTTGGGTTTGGTCACTCAGCTAATTCTACCTAGCAGTACCCTAACACTAGCCCATATCTCTCCATTTTCGTGGACAAGGATATTGTGGGACTCTGTCAAATGACTTGTTGAAATGCTGATGTTATGTATCAGTGACATTCCCCTAATCCACCAGTTGAGCAAAAAAAGGAAATGAGACTTAGATCCAGTATTTTCAATTGAGAGCCCAGTCTGGCATGGTGGATAGAGCTAGTCTTAAAACCAGGCAGACCTGGGGTTCAGTCTCCCACCTCTTGGCTAGGTGAGCCTGGCAAGTTACTTAACCTCTTAGTGTTCTAGGCAACTTTCTAGGACTGTAAGTTACAGAGAGACTGCTGACCTGCACTGAGTCAGAGTTTCTGTATCTGGGAGTTCACTAAACTGACTCTCCCCCCACCCACCCCCAAGACAGATTATAGAACAATTCCTCAAGAACAGGTACCCAGTACTGTTTCTTCTCTTCGAATTGCAAACTGCACTATATCCTATTTAATACTCTGCACTTGATGTTCCTCAGTCATCCAACAAGGATTTATCAAGCTCACTTATACTGCTTATACAGCTTACTTTAAGTACAAATATCGAACCCCTGGAGCAAAGATCCCTTTCTCCTTTCCTCTTGGAGATTTCCCCCTGATGCTATAAGCTATATGGATGTTCTTTTCAGGTCAAAGTCCCACTCTTACCTAATACTTGCTACACTTACACAGCCATTAGCCAAAGCACTTTCTTTCTCTACCTCTATGTAAGTTAGGCTAACTTTTCCTTAAAAGGTATTTAAAACATCCTTGACACTTTTAATTGCTTCCAGGGACTAAAAGCTCAGTCTGTTGACATTATTTCCAAGTCATTTATGTACAAAAAAGGAATGAGGTGCAGTAAGAGCTCACTTATACTTGGCTGGCAGACCACCATGGACAACTCAGAGGCCAAGGGGCTTCGCTCAAGTTTAACCAACTTGAAATTAAAAGTAAGTAAATTTCCTTTGGTTAAGGAACTAGTTTGAGTCAGTCTGTGGCGCTGAGAAATAGCCTGATCAAAATTTGATGTTACCAATCATCATATACCTTCATTTTACAGATGAGGAAACTGAGGCAAAGGGGTTAAATGACACTGTCACAAAGCCAGAAAGTGTTTAAGGTGGGATTTGAAGTGGCCTTCCTGATTGCAACTCTAGAACTCTATCCACTGCTCCTAGTGCTCCCCAATCATTTGAGCGAGCTCTAGTGCCCCACCAACTAGCAGACACAAGCAACACAGTGAGCTATTAGAGGAAGAGACCATGTATCCTCCACAATGTCCTAAACGTGTGTGTGTGTGCGCACGTGTGTGTGTTGAATAGGGACTTAGTCTTTGATCTGAGAAGTATTTATACTTTGCCTAATGATCTAATTTACTAACTTTCAACTTTCTATGATCTTCCTTGTCTTACTGCATTTTCCCTGATTTACATGTAGCCTGACTTTGAGATACTCCCTAATTTTCCAAAGACTTAAGTTTCTTTCATCATTGCCCATTACTATAGTAATGAAGGTCAGGGATAACATACCATTTTACAAAACTAAAGATATATACACACACATGCATATATAGTGTGTATATATACCTACAACATGTATATAGAAATGTGTGTATATACGTATAGTGTGTATATATAAAATATTATTTCTGACTTTCATTACCATAATAATGGGAAGTGGGGGAGGGAGTACTGAGAAAGCAAAACAAATATTTGAATACTCAACTTCTATGATTCTGCTACAACCAAGAGTTCTTAAATTTCTGACTGATTTATCTGAAGTCTTTTCTCAATTAGCAAAAGTTTTGAGGGGGAAAAACAAGCATCACCAACTTCAGCTTTGTCATAGTGGAGTTTATCCTGGGAAGGGAGAAAAATCTTTAGATATGTTAAGATCCCATGGTTATGTCTAAAAAAAGTATTTATCATTAACCTTAAAAAAAAAAAGTGAATCCTCAAAATGAAATCAATGACAAGAAAGCAATGTTTCTTTAGAAATCTCTGTGAGATTATCTAAATGAGAACTAAGTGTAACCCCAAAGGTCACGTTATTTTTCTTTACTAGCATTTAGACCAGAGAAAACAAACATAAAATCCATCCATCTGTACTCTAATCCACTCCTGTAACTTTTCTCTCATCCTCTACATCTGATTGCCTGTACACTCAAATCTGCCACGGTGGTTCTCAGCTAGTAGTGAAGTCGGGTCATTTGACAGAGTAAAGTCAATAACCAAAGGGAATGCACAGGCCATCTATATTAATGTACCACTCAATAGTAAATCTCTCTTCCATCTTCCTTTTCCTTTATCAGTATATGGTGTCTTCCTCTCTACTTCCTTCTCACCACCAGGCCTCAGGTGCCCTCACTCTGGCAGTGCCTGTGGTCTGTTCTCACCAGGCGACTCAATTTCTTCTGTCCCTGAGGCCCTCTTTTCCAACTGGTGAATTTCTCTCAGAACCTCTTTTCAGAAGAAAGATCTAAGCCAGTCATCCTTCCTTCCCTTTGCCAGGTCTACTTCTGACTCTCCAGATTTCACCACACTCCAGTGTGGGTATCTTCCGTCACTCACCCTCACCTCTTTTGAACTCCATTTTGTATGTGGTCCTCTCCCCTCAGAATGTAAGCCTTTGGAGGGCAGGGACTGTCTCTCTGCTTGTATTTGCATCTCTAGCTATTAGCAGGATGCCTGGCATATGTTAAATACTTACTAAAAGCCTTGGTTGACTTGACAATGTTTAAGCTTTATAAAAAAACTGTCTTGAAAACCTTGTGAAGTAGGTAATACATTATTGTTGGCTGTTGCTGTTGTTACTACCATTCCTATTTTATGAAGGAGATACGTTCAAAGAGGAGAAGGCCTTGCCCAAGGTCAAATAGTAAAGAACAGAAGCCAGGATTCCAATCCAGCTTTCTGCTAACACCAACTTCAGCGCTCTTCCAATGCTGCCTTGATAGTTTTTAAGGTTTACAATAAAATCATAGCTGAGTCACCTTACCAGCTCAGGTTGGCACAGGGAGATACAGCGTCTGTGGACACCGGGGGGCCAGCCGTGGGGAGGCATGCAGCAGGGGTATTTTGCTGAACACAAAGAGAAGCTATGCACCAAAGCAAGATGCAATCCCAGACTCATAATAGTACAGAAACACGTGCCAAATGGAAAATTTATTATCCACTACCCAGTTCTGTGTCATAGATCCAAGGTGGACTGAGGAAAGGCCCCATGCCTGGGGGCTAGAATAGAGAAGGAAAAGACTGATGCACTGAATGAGACACTTATTTTTTTAGACATGATTTGCCTGACTATATGTGTTTGTAACAGGGGTTTGATTTTATTGCATTCTCATTCAATTAGGGGAGGGAAAGTAAGAGAAAGCAGATTTTCACACGTTGCAAAAAATATAATAATTTTTTTTAAATATGCAATCCTAAGCCAAGAAATTAATACACAAAGTGACTATAACAATGTAAATGAAAAGAAAAATTATAAACCAAAAAATCAAAAATAAATGTAAAAAATTATAAAGATCAAACAGAACTGAATGAAGAGATATGAAAAGACATTTTTCAACCTACCCCTTCTTGGAGGTGGGAGGTCCATAGGTGTTATACATTACACATGTTTTCAGAAGGGGGGGACGACATAAAGGATAACTATGGTGATATAAGAAACAGAAAATATCAATAAAAATTCATTTTACAAATATGTACATAGAAACTAGGTGGCATACTTGGCCTGGAACTTAGAAAATCCCACCTCAAATACTGTGTGACCCTGGGCAAATCACTTAACCTTAATTTCCCTCAGGTTCCTAAACTGTAAAATGCTAGTACACACCTTCCAAGGTTGTTGTGAGGATCAAATGAAACAAAAATATGCACATTTTTAAAAAATTCTGAAAGACAAATTCTGTCAACTAGAAAAAATTATTCAAGTTAGAAAACTAAGTATTCAGTAATGTATACTTATACTAAAATATAGTCAAGTCTTTAATTACCTGGAGCAGAGAAGAAAGTAATGCATAAATAATTCAAAAGTCGTTTATTTTTGGAACAGGTCTTTGGAAAATGCTATATAATTATATTTACTACAGATTCACTTTCCTAATTGCATTTTGCATGGGCTAGCCTTAAAACTAGTTTACATAAACTGTAGTGGGTAAAGGCAGGCCATAACAAACTGACATACCAGGACAGCTACATCTAAAGTACTACATTTTAAAATTACTTTCAGTATTTAACTACACAGTAGAAGCTTACTTTCATATATAATCCTCATTTTTTGTTCTTTGTATATTGAAATTTGCAAAATTTATAGTAAAAAACCTTTTTTGAAAAGCTTTCAGTGTATACCCCATTATCTCTGGCCATTGACACATTATGAATAGTAACTAAGAATGAAAAGCATGTATTGAGATTATAATTTAAAAATCTGTTTGATTTTTCTGTGACCTATACTCTTGCTAAACTCCTGGCTGGCAGTGTATACTACAGCTTTTCTGCTATGCTGGCATCTGAATGAGCAATTTGTGGTGTCAGTGCTCTTACATAAGAGGTATTCATCAACTCAAGAATTGGCCTGACTTTTCCTGCCAACAGAGCACCAAATAAACAAATTCTGAGATTATCAAAAGGAAAAGAAATGAGGCAAAAAACTGAGGAAGAGAAAAGGATCTTTAAAAGAGGTCAGAGAGAAGAATCAAAGTCCAAAAGGCCTTTAAAATAAACCTTTAAAAAAATTCCAAAGTTTTAGTTACTTGTACTTGTTTGTTTTACTTTTACTATGGTATCGCAAAAGAATGAAAAAGGACTAGAAGAGATGTGCCTAAGTATCTGCACAGATCTCTCTAGACTGATTTTCTTTTAGATGGACAGCCTATAGAGCTGGTGTATCCAGACAAAGATCTTGTATTACGTGTGATTATAAATCTCATTTATTTATTTCTCATCACAAGGCTTTGCAGTGTTCTAAAGCACCACACAAACATAACACCATCTGCAAACAGGAGCATCTAGCATAGTACAGAAAATCCTTTCCATATTATTGCACAGCCTTCATGACAATGTTGGTAAGCAAATCAATCAATCCACAAGGACTTATTAAGCAGGTATTACTTTTGGGGTGCACTGTTCTAGATACTAGGGATACAAAAACAATGAATGAAACAATCCCCACTCTCAAGGAGCTTACCCTCTCTCAATGGAGGAGCATATTGCAGTATGTTCCAATTATCTCTCTAAAATTAATAATTAGCAGGCTTTGAACAAAGTTATGACTGTTGATATGTTTTGGAAGGAATTTTGTATAATTTCAACATACAAATGAAAGAAACTGAAAAACCTTTAAGTGCTGCATTTTGCTCTACAGAATCAAACCTCTTTTGATAGTCCCTAAACAATAAGCACAATGGGATCTTAAATTCTTTCAACCTTTATGCTCAAAAAGTTGTCTAAAAGATGTGATCTACTCTAGAATAAAATTCCTGGTGTAGTCGGTAGAACCCTGGACTTAGAATATGAAAAAATCTGGTTCAAATTCTGCCTCATACACTTACTAGCAGCTTTATCTTGAAGCAAGGAAACTCGCTATGTCTCAGCTTCCTCATCTGAAAAAATGAGGGGGTTTGATTTGTTGACCCCTAACATCCCTTACAGCTCTGAAACTGATCCTAAGATTCTTTTCATATCTTCATTCAGAGTATAACTAATAAGTGTGTAGATAATCTGCACAATGATTTCCAGGGTTCAGAAAATAAGAACATTGGATCAGTAGTTACAAATAATTATTCTCTGTGCCTTTTTTTGTAATCATGGTTCTAAGTTTTTCAAATATTTGGTATCCTCCCCTTCTTCCAATATCTTGAGAATTAATCCCTGAAAAACTTTACAATTATGCCACCTCCACCACAGACCTGTTTGTGTATACTTAATGTAGTCCCAGCTGTTTTTCCATCTTTATTTTAAAGTCAATGCTACTTCCCCTTGCTGCACAGCTGTGACAGTGATGATAGAATCCAAATGTGATAGCTCATGACAAGAAGAAAAAGAAAAAGTATGTCCAGAAATTTTTGCTAATCCTCCCAATTTTTGTTTCCCTTCATTTCAATTTCACCCTTAAATGCCTTTGGGATGACTGGGGCTTAACTGGGGTCTCTTTTGTATTTTTCTTATTTTCACGGTGTGTCATGGATTCATCACATAACGGCCAACCTACTGAAGCCTCCATGCATCACTAGTCTGGTCCTTGGAATACAGTCTAGTTGAAACTGTATAGGAAGCTCTTCTACCACTGTAGTTCCTGACAGAGGTTGCCAATGGGATAGCTTTCAAAAACCCGGAGTCATCTCCATGTGCCAAGAAAGCACTAGAGTAGCATTTCCTAAAGTCCTATTTTATCTAAGATTTCCAAAAAGACATTCATGTAACTAGGGCTAGTCCTCAGAGTCTATATAACACTTAGGAGGTGATTTCGGAAGCCCCTAGATAAAAAATATTTATTCTTATTTTCATCTGGTTAAGATAACATCTTAAGCCATTATTTCTTCATTAAAACTTCAAGTGAACATGTCTGAGATACTTGCACACAAGTGAATTCTGATTGTTTTTAAGGGTGGAGGGATTTTAATGGGTTATTTTTTTAAAAATAACTGACATTCATATAGCACTTTATGGTTTACAAAATATCAAAATACATGATTTCACCTGAGCAGCACAAACTCCGTTGACTCTCCAGTTAACCGGAGAGCCTGCTTTACCACCATCTACTCAGGACATCTTAGGATATCTTGCCATCTTCCTTTTCTCTGACTGGCCCCTCTCCCCACAGGGAATAGTCCCCTCTTTTGGACCAGAGATCAGGCCTTCCTCCCTGGGTGAGTTAACTCCCACCACTATGGAAGTCCTCCCTAGGACTGAGTGCGATTGGCAGGCAAGCGTAAATTCACCAAACTCACTATATTGAGATGGCCTCAGACGATGCTTCACATAGCAAACGTCTCAAACATCTTGGAATATTTTTGCCATCCACTCTGCCAAAGGCAAAGCCAGCTGACATAAAGTACCAAGTGAAGAGGAATACAGAAATATGAGAAGGGAGCTAAAAAGAAACTAAATAATTATTGAAGAATGTTTCTGAATATAGCTTACATAAATCACTTTCAAGCAATTACTGTGTGTCCCTTCTAAAAACAAAACTATCATTGAATTTTATATATTGAGGTGATGGGAAAGAAACTACATGTAGTTTGTAAAATAAGTTTTATGAAACTTTTTTAAGTCAAGTCTATCAGAGTGTGTACTTTTTATCAACTACTTTATGTTTTATAGTTGTTATGGCTCAAATATGCTCATATCAGAAAAAAGAAAGCCACAGAAAAGGGGAAGTAGGTAAGTATATAAAATAAACTTTGCCTACTTCGCAATTCTTATTGGGCTGACCCTGCAATACTTTGGGGATTTTTCTCCCCAAACATGACAAGTCTGAATGCTAATTTAAAATTTTTTATTTTCATTTTGTATTGAGTAACATCATAAATATGAAACAATGTAAAAATTAAACTTGTGACTGACTTTTCTGAGGCTCATTTAAAAACAAGCTCAAAAGCATACCCTTCTTACTGTAATGTTTATACTGCATATTTCCCAGCATATATGTTCCTGGAAAGTTTTAAAATGAATTTTTGTAAATTCTTACTAAGTTTTAAATGGTAGGACTCAAAGGGAACACAGTAAATCCTCTGGCAAAATGAATGACGATCATGTCTGGATGTTTGTATTGTGTTTTTTAAGGCAAGATCTATGTAAACTTATTATAGAAGCACACAACCAAAAAAAGGGGATTTAATTGGTCTGTTAAAGCTTTTGATTGTAGAGATGGAGAAACTGAGGCCCAGAGAGTTTACATAGCTTGCCTAGAATTATAAAACCAAGGAATAGGAGAGCTGGAAGTAAAGTCCAGATGTCCTGGTGATACCCTTGATCTTGTAAAATAAGCTGAGAACTGTGATCAGATAAGGAAATTCACAACCTACTGTCATTTGACCTCTCTCCCTTATAACCTCAATTTTTTCTTTCTTGTCACCTTTACTACCAATCCCTCGACCTCTGCTTCTCCCCAGATGACCACTCCATGCACTAGCTACATTTTCCTCCCTTCCCCATAGTAACCTCTGGGTGAAACCTGTTCAACCCCACACTATCCTCTTCTTTAATATCTTAGCTCTTACCACATCACCAATCTTGCTCAGTCAAGCCTTGGATCACTCCCACCATAAGCTGTCTTTGCTCCTGTACAAGTAGGAGCTGCTACTTTCCTGCTGAACAATGTTGTAGAAAATCACAAAACTGTGTTGAATGGGTCCACTACAAATTTATGTTATATAAACTCAAGTGGCCCTCACTATGGCAAGGCATTGTACATCCTTAATTAACTCATTACCCCACTCAACACAGTTGCTCTTCCAAAACCTTTCATCCCTCCTCAAAGCTCCAATGGTTCCTTTACCTAGACCTCACAGTTGATAAAACTGCCTCATATTTTACTGAAAAAAACCTGGGCCTAGCTGCCATTGAACCACCTGAGTGATCAAATACATAGAGTTCTGGGCCTGGAATCAAGAAGTGAGTTCTAATACAGCCTCAGATACTTAATAGCTATGTCACCCTGGCGAGGTAGTGAGAGTTATCCCCAAGGTGCTTTCCAGCTCCATCAATCCATAAGAATAAAAAATTATATAATTAAAGATTTACAAAGTAACAATTCTTTCTAAGTGCCATCTAAGAGAAATAACTGGATATAACAATGCTCTAGTATTTAATGTGGTAGGAATTTAACACAGTATCACAGGTGCCTGAACCATTTAATACTGCTGTTATATACTAACGGTTAATTTTAAGAGTAGTAAATATCACAATTGTATCATTGGCAGAGAACTCTAAACAGAGAAATTCTCTGTTTAGACCAAAGAAGACAAAAACATACAGCCAGAAGAAGTCAACAAAGTCAAAGAGCCTACATCAAAAGCCTCCAAGAAAAACATGAACTAGTCTCAGGCCATGGAGGAGCTCAAAAAGGATTTGGAAAAGCAAGTTAGAGAAGTAGAGGAAAAATTGGGAAGAGAAATGAGAAGGTTGAGAGACAACCATGAAAAACAAGTCAATGACTTGCTAAAGGAGACCCCCCAAAAAAATACTG
>JAQQSZ010007817.1:0-13209 GCA_028646595.1 Phalanger gymnotis | reverse complement strand
CACTAACCTTCTCTGCTGTCTTTGCTCTTTGTGGGTTGAGAGGTCTGGTACCTGCCACAGCTCAGTATTTCAGGATGCCAGGGCACTTTCCGCTCGTCTCCTGGTCTGGTAGGTCCGCGTCTGGTCTGTTCGCGCTGTGTGTGCTGGGCTCAGCTCCGCTCCCCTCGGCTGGGGGCTGGGAGGTCTGTGTGGGACAGACCTTACCCAGAGACCATCCAGTCTGTCCTGGGGTGGGGCCCTGCTTCCCTCTGCCACTTTGTGGGTTCTGCAGCTCTAGAATTGGTTCAGAGCCATTGTTTTATAGGTTTTTGGAGGAACTTGGTGGGGAGCTCACGCCAGTCACTGCTTCCCAGCCACCATCTTCGGCTCTGCTTCCTGATGCTACATTTGTTATCTGAACGAGTCGCAACCTCCCTGAGCCTGTTTCTTCATGTGTAAAATAAGGGAGTTGGATTTACAGAAACTCGTGTGGGGTGTGTGTGTGTGTGTGCACGCATGTGTATGCATGTGTGTGTGTATGTGTGTGTGTGTGTGTGTTTGAAAGAACTTGAAACTAAGAGGCATTCGTCATTTGATGAATAGCTGAGCCAATAGGTAATGTGGCTTAATGGAGTACTACTGTGCCATAAGAAATGACAAAAGGCATGCTTCCAAGAAATCTAGGAATACCTGTATGAACAAAGGCAGACTTAAGTGAGCAGAACCAGAAGAACAATTTATGTAATAACAACATTATATAGAAGAATGAGTTTTAAAGGCTTAAGAAATCTGATTAACATATTGATCGACTATGATTCCAGAATACCAGTGATGAGTTACGCAACCCACCCCCTAACAGAGAGATGATGGACTCGATATGTATAACGAGACACATATTTCTGACATGGCCAATGTGGGAATTTGTTTGTTCTTTTTTTGCCTGAGTATTTATCACAAGGTTGTTGGGTTTTGGTTTTGGTTTTGGTTTTTTATTGAGGAGAAGGAGAGTTGACACAGAAAATAGATGCTTGTAAATCGAATAAAATTAAATTTAATTTTTAAAAAGAAAAGTGGATCTCTCAGTTCTCTTACAGCTCTAGATCTATGATCCTAGTAATCCTTCAGTCGTGTTAATTTATCTTCTTTCTCAGGGACTACTAATGATAATATCAAACTTCTGAGTAGCTTACCAATCACTGTATTAGACAAGTATGCACTGCTTCTTTGCCTATGACAACCATCTTACTTTTTGAAACTAGATGACCGTGCTATGAACGAGGGAGATACAGCACAGACATCACCGTGATCAATTCAAGCACAGGTGACATTGGAGGTTACATCAAAGACCTCCATATGCAATATTACCGTCTTTGTATAGAATGGTCCATGACTCAAAGTACTTCTTAATTTAATCGTAGTCATAGAGATTAGCCATTGATTTAGAGCTGGGATCAATCTTAAAGACCACTGAGTCCAACCCCCTCATTTTATTTACATAGGAGGAAACTGAGGCACAGAAAGATTATGTGATTAGCCCAGGGTCACACAGCCAGTCAGTGTCTGAGGCAAGATTTGAATTTGGGTATTCCTGACTAAGTGTAGCACTTATAACCCTCCCTTTAGTCATTAGTCTTTTTTAATTTTGACATCTTAAATTATGATTCAATTGCCATGCAAGTATGTGCTCCATGATAAAATGATTATCATCTTAATCAATTTGTCTCAGGCTTAAAAGAAGCACCAGCACAAACTGCCTCTGGAGTTTCTTTTTTTCCTTTCCAGCCCTTACAGCCTAAGCCCTCTTCTTGTACTTCCTCCATAATGTGCCTCACCTAGTTGGAGATGCTACCCACAGTGTAAACTGTTCTCCTGCTACCGCCCTCTGCCTCGCCATTCAAGGGGCAAATTTAGGCACTAGAGACATGTTTCCAATAAGAAGATGAAAAAGAACAGTCTTATCTGATCACATGTTATATTGCCCCAGTAAAGTGTAAGCTCCTTAAGAGTAGGAACTATTTTTCATTTATCTTTGTATCTTCCCTGCCTTGAACAAAACATGTGTTTTATAAGTATTTGTTGGATTATATTAGATTGGTTTGGATTGACCTAGCAGTCCTGAAGAAGTACTAAGATATGATGCGTGGTCACTCCGTACCACTATCAGATCAGTCAATGATTCTGAGGTGAAATAGCCGCTGCGTATCTGATTGATATTCCCTGTTCTTGCCTGGAAAAGACTGTATCTTATTCTGATCCCTCCCTTCCATTCCCAAGTAACCAGTTTATGGTTTATGTTCAGTTATGTAGGTGGCTGCTATTATTACAACCCTCATCCCTGGAGGAGGGGATAAATGCAATATGCTTATTTATATGACCAAAATAGATTGGTTCTTTTGATCTACCAAGGAAAGGGAAATGTCATTAGAAAGTATTTCTACATCGGAGCTCTTATACAACGGCATGAATTTACCCAAGAGTTCTTTGAATCTCATAGTTAGGACTCAATCATGTGAAACAGGGGTTTGCCTCCTTTTGTAGTTAGGACAAATATACAACTTTTTGCCTGATGAGATGAGGAGAAGGGAGATGGAGTGGTACAGGTCAAACAGGAGAGCGTGCTTCTTACTTTATACACATTTTTCAGCCTCTACTTAGGGCTCCAAATTTTAAAAATACCCAGTTGAAAGAAATCCCCCCCACCATTTATACACTTAGGAAAACGTGACTTGTCCTGGAGGTAGAGGGAGGAAAATTAATTGTGAATTTTACTTAAGATAGCAGAAAAGCTACTTACTGTGTTGCCATCTTAGGCATCATCATCAATGGCAAAGATATGAGGGGGATCTTTCTATCATCTCTTGCCTTTGTAGGCAGCAACTCCTGTCTAATACACTGGAAGCCATTTGTAAGGATTTATGGTGACACAGAAGAGACCCGAATAAGTCTTAGAGAGGATAATAAAGTAGACACCAGGAAATAAATTTTTAAAAACATCCCTGTATCTAATCAGGCTTGTCTGTTTTTCTGCTGTCTGCTGACATTGTTACCAGAGCTATTTACAAAGGGACAACTGAAAGCAGGGATTTGGACATCTTATACAGGAGGGATCTCTAAAGGGAAAAAATAAATCTAAGTTAAAGAAATACCTTATCTTGCCTCTATCCCAGGAGATCTGCTAAATATTAACATGTCTGAAAGAATTTGTTTTTTGGAGCCAAAGACTTTTCAAGATTCTGGGAACATAAGATATGTTAGTATGAGAGAATAGCTTGAACCCCAGGAAGTTTAGAGACATGTTCTTTAGGGTGGAAAGGAGATGTTTATATCATAGGTCATTCTACCATGCTGGCAAATGTACATATATATGCATATGTGTGTATGCATATATATACATATATATTTGTGTGTGTATATTACAAACACATATACTTATACCCACAAGTAGTATCATAGGTATGACTAGGTATGCTAGGAATACACCAGTAAGAATAGAAGTAAATCCTTCTCCCAGCCAAGAGAGATAGGAAGCTGCCCAATGGCACATATGTGGATTGGCGGTGGGGTAGGGGGAGAGGGGATGGAGAGAGAAAGGAGACTTCTGTATGGGCAATCATGGGATGAGAGAGGTTTGATAGACCATGCAGGTCAGAGGCAGGTAGATAGCTGTGCTGAGAGAAGATAGAAGTGAGACCAAACGTGTAGCCGAATGCAAAAGCTATGTAACCCTGCAAGCAAGGCGGAAGGCTACAGACCACAAAGAACTACTAGAGTCTAAGGAAAAGTACCAAATATCAGTGCTATATCAGCCTCCAGATTCAACACAATCCCACAGGGGACATAGGAACCTCATCAAGTGATGCTGTGAATTTGCAGAACCTATGAGCTAAACCTGGATTTGAATCACAACCCTACCACTTTGTAATTGTATACCCCTGAACAAGTAATTTTTCTTCTTTATGCCTATTTCTTCATTTATAAAAGAGAGCTGACAATACTTGCACTATTTACTTCACAAGGCTGTTAGAAGGAAAGTGCTTTTTAAACCACACAGTGCTATAGAGTCAAGTAAATAAGCATTTATTAAGCACTTACTACGATCCAGGCACCATGCTAAGCTCAAAGAAAAGCAAAAAATAACCCCTACCATTAAGGAGCTCATAGTCTAATGGGTAAAACAACTTACTAATAAAAATGTATGAATAAGATACAGACAGAGTAAATTAGAGGTAATCTTAAAGGGAAGTTCCCTGTAGAGATGGGAGCTATTAAGATGGTGGTATATATACCTTTATAAGTTTACATCAGTGCTATAAAGTAATGGCACCCTTCTAGACCAGTGGTCCTTCCAATATGTATTCTAAAGTGCTGCTTAAGACTAAAGCAGCTTGACTTACATACATCATCCAGTGAGTAGAGCATGTCTTCAGATAATGTGGCACAGATGCTTCACTGAGGTGGGTCAGCATCGTGTTCTCAATCACATCACATTTTAGAGGATTCATCATTGGGTATCCTCATTCTTGACAGTCAGAGTATGGAGAGAAATGGAGCACATGGTGGGAAACATTTTACTATTCCTCTAGATATAGACTCTGGATGTAGACATCTGGACAGCATGTTGGGTTTTCAGAGGATACCCCCAGGGGAGCATGTTTGAAAAACTGGTGAAGAACGGCTGGGATGTAAGTCAGTCCTTCTCAAGTTGTTTTAAGTTGGGGTTTTTTCCCAGTATACAATTCTCAGGACCCTCTCCTGGCTGCACACCATTCTTCATTCTTTCTCTTGAAGCATTGAAGCTTCCAGAGGATCTCTGTAGCATTGATCTCCCTTATGGCATCATAAATCATGGGATTAGAGATCTGGAGCTGGAGAAACTCTTGTTAAGGATGTTGCAAAATGAATTCCTGTTAAAAAAAATAGGTTGTCCCAGATGACCTCTGTCCCATGGCCTTCGAGCTCTAAAATTCTATAAACTGCAAAGGAGAAGGCTAAGGAGACAAAGGCCAGCCTTAAAGGCTCAGCTAAAATCCCCCTAATCCATAAAAAATTCCTGATACTCTATGCTACATCCTGCCTTTCCTTTTCCTTGAACTCCTATGTCACACACACACACACACACACACACACGCACACACACACACACACAAATACAGGGAGAGAGAGTCTATACAACATTGGCATTTAATTATGTAATATATATTACAATATAGTACAGGTATATGTAATGTATAATAATATATCTTATATCATCCAGTAGTTATTTCTTGTAAAAGTCAGTCTGGTCTCCTTCAAATAAATGACAAGCTCTCTGAAGGCAGGAACTATATTTTATCCTTCTATGATAACCCACTCAGAATGTGACACATTGCTAAGCACACGGCAAGTGCTCTGTTAAATATACAGAGATTGAACACCACTACCAACTACTGTTTGAAGGTCCTCACTTCATGTCTGTGACCTCTTAAAATTCCTGCAGCAGATGTACAAAATATATGCATATCCCATGGTATATCCCAGGTATACATAGTATCATCAATTTATAGTAAAACTAAAAGGGACCTCGGAGGTTTTCAAGTCTGCACTCCTGGTCTTATATGTAAGGAAGTTGAGGCCCATAGAGATAAGTCATTTGACTTGCCCAAGATCACAATTGTAGAGTCAGGATTTGAGCCTGGGTCTTCTGATTCTATTCAGGCACCCTTTCTGGTTTTCCAAACACTGGTGTCAACTGATTGCTGCATTTAATTCCAAATGGCAATGACATTTTAAGCAAACTCAAACTTTAGATAAAACATGAGCTCAAAATATTTCTGTATCTACATCTATCCATCCTTCCTTCCAATTTCCTCCATTCCAAGGTTAACACCTCTCACACTGACTCCAAGATCTTATCTTCTAAACTATCCCTAACCACTTTAGCACCTTCAGTAATTTTTTTCTCTCTTACCCACTTCTCCTACTCCACTTTTACAGTAGTACAGATCTTTCCAATCTTGGGAAACCTTCCTTTAATCTTGCTATGGGGCAACTGGTTGGCACAGTTGATAGAGTGCTCAGCCTGGAGTCAGGAAGACTCATCTTAGTGAGTTCAAATATGGTCTCAGATACTTACTAGCTGTGTGACCGTGGGCAAGTCCCTTAGCCCTGTTCGCCTCAGTTTCCTCATCTGTAAAATGAGCTGAAGAAGGAAATGACAAATTATTCCAGTATCTTTGCCAAGAAAACTCTAAATGAGGTCATGAAGTCAGACATGACTGAAATAACTGAACAACAACAAAAATCTTGCAATGCCCTCCACATACTATCTTTTTTTCCCTCCATTTCACTATTAACACTTTTTAATCTATGAGCTATATCTACTTACTCCTTACCTCTTAATCTGACATGTGGGGGGCTTATGTCCCTTCCATCCTACAGAAGCTTCTCCCACTAAGGCAGCAATTAACCTTTTTGTGTATTGGACCCCTTTGTTAGCCTGGTGATATCTAGACCTTTTCTCAGAGTGATATTCTTAAATGCATAAAGCAAAATACATAGGAGTACAAAAGAAACCAATTATAATGAAATATGATTATCAAAATATTTGTAAAACCCAAATTCACAGACCCTATGTCAGGACTCTTGAGTTAAAGTCAACAACATTCTTCTCATTACCAAATCCAGCGGTCTTTGCTTGGTCCTCATTCATTTTACCTCTCAGATGTTATGGATTCAAAGAAATTGCTTGAAGGACATGAACCATGTTGAATGTTTCAGATGTTCCTTCTTCCTTTTTGACTGTTCCTTGTCCCTTTCCTTCTTCATCCTTTCCCACACCTATGAAAATTCTTCAACATTCAATCCTAGGTCTTTCATGCTTCTCTCGTAAAAGTTCTCTCAGAAATCTCACCCATTCTTATGGCTTTAACACTTACCTTTAAGCAAATTAACTCCTAAGTTTATGTCTCTAACCCACCTCTCTTCTGAACACAAGTTTCAAAGTTCCACCTGCTTTTTGTCTATTTCCTCTTGGGCATAATACCAATACCTTATATTTTTTTAAATTGTATTGATTGAAATATGTACAAAAATATTTATAGCAGCTCTTTTTGTGGTGGCAAAGAATTGCAAATCAAAGGGATTCCCATCAATTGGGGAATGGCTAAACAAGTTTTGGTATATGAAAGTAATGGCATACTATTGTGCTATAAGAAATGAGGAACAGAAGGACTTCATAATAACCTGGAAAGACTTATACGATCTGATGCTGAGTGAGGGGAGCAGAACCAGGAGAACATTATACACCATTACAGACACAGGGGGACCTTGATAGACTGGGCTCTTCTTAGCTAAATACAAGGTTCTAAGACAACTCCAAAAGACTCATGATGGAAAAATCTGTCCACATCCAGAGAAGGAATTATGTAATCTGAATGCAGATTGAGGCAAACTCTTTGCTCTCTTTATTTTCTTTTTTGGTTTTGTTTCTTCTTTCTCATGGTTCATTCCATTGGTTATAATTCTTCTTTACAATTTGACTACTATGAAAATAAGTTTAATGTGGAGGTATATGTAGAACCTATATCAGATTACATGCCCTCTCGGGAGGGAGGAGGGAAGAGAGCGAGGGGGAGAAAATTTGGAACTCAAAAACTTGTGGAACTAATTGTTGTAAACTAAAAATAAAAATAAAAAATAAATTTAAAAATAAAATAAGAGTTAAAAATTATATTGATTAAAGATCTAAAGTGTTATTTTCCTCTATGAATAAATTCCCCCTCCTAACTTCTTGATTATGTCATAGAGTTGCTGTGAGGGCAGCATTTTGTAAATCTTAAAACACCATGAAAATGTGAATTATTGCCACTTTATCTATGGAAATACAAAGATGCCTTCTGGGGAAGTATCTACAACTGATTAATAGATCTGGAGACCTGACTCTGCCCAGAAATCCTTTATTTGCCAGCTTTAAAATTCAGTGTGCCATGATTCCTCATGGTTAAGATAATGTGCTATAAAGGGGGGAAATTGAGAACCACTGCCCTAGAGAGCTGAGATGCTATTTTAAGTGAGCTATAGAATCCATTTACTAATCCACATGAGCAAGTATATCTTCTGTAGACTGAATGTCTTACACATCCATGCCAAGCCTCAGTTAGTATGAACCTGAATTTATGACAACTACTATAACCACTGGGGAGAGAATTTAAACCCTCTCTTTTTTCTCCATTAAGTCCACAATTCCATGAGAAAAATTCCAGACCCTGCAATGGGCAACTGTATTAACTGGACTTTTCCAATCTGATGGTCATATTTCACCCATATTTCCTGGGGCTCTATGAAGCCTCTACCTTTCCCCTAGTACTTTCTATTTTAGAGTACAGAATTAAAAAAAAAGATTCTCTTGAGAAAGGATTTCCTTTCAGGAGTTTTACATTATACAGATTACAAACCTCAATATAATGCTGGCTTTTAAAACTCCAATGATAATGGTAACGGTCAGGGTATTTCGCTACAGAAATAGTAGATGAGTTAGAAAGCCATGATTAAAATTTTTAAGGTTATCAACTCTTGCTGATCCCTGCACAATGGTAGCGATTCATTTTGCATTATTTTAAATGCATTTCACTATCTTAAATGCTGCAAAACAATGAAAGGAACTCAATTATGCCTTCACATCAGGTATGTAAACCTAAATAGTTAACATGTTTAAAAGTCCTAATGAATCCAAAGAGCCTCAGTACAAAAGGCAGATGCCCATAAATCTATATGAATGATAGATTTAGCACTTATGTGACTGACTCAATCTGATTTTTTTATGAGTTCATCTAAGTCTTTTCCCATGTTTCCAAAATTGAGCATTTTCTATTCCAGATTAAAATAAATTTAATTCTTAAGAAAGACACATTTAAAGTTCCATAAATAAAGATTTCTAAAAAGTGAATAGATTAAAAAAAAGACGTGAATCATTATGATTATTCTAATAGCTTCCTAGTCTCAAAACCTTGGAGTCAGCTTTGACTTCTCCCTCTTCTTTGCCTCCCACATCCAATAAGTCACGGAGTTCTAACTATGTCTTCCCCTTGAATCCTCTGACATCTTTCCCTTCCTTTCAAATCCCATTCCTGCAAATCTAGTTCAGATCCTTTTCACCTTGAATTAAAAAACTGCAAGTAGATATTAAGTGAGACCCTTTTATATAGCATTGGCATGCAAAGGCAAAAACAAAACAGTCCAGGTCTTAAGGAGTTTGTGTGCTAATGAAGAAATGCAACATTCAACAAACATTTATTAACTGCTTTCTATGGAGGGAGCGTAACACAGTTGATAGCATGTTGTTGCTGCTGCTCTTGTTTGTCCTTCGTTCTCCCAGAGGACCATGACATCGAGGAAACACCGCCATGACATGCAAGTGAATTGGATTTAAGTGCTGATTTAGAGTGAGATGACGTGGATTTGAATCCTGACTCTTCCACTTTCTATCTATTTTTCCTTGGGCAATTCACTTAATTTCTCTACACTTCAGTGTTTTTCATGGCGGTAAAGGTTTCTTCCAACACTAAGATGCTATTAGGCAGCTAGGTGGCGCAGTACATTAAGTGCTGGACTTGGACTTGAGAAGACTCATCTTCCTGAGTTCAAATCCAGCCTCAGGCACTTACTAGTTATGTGACCCTTCACCCTGTTTGCCTCTGTTTCCTCATCTGTAAAATGAGCTGGAGAAGGAAATGGCAAACCATTCTATTATCTTTGCCAAGAAAACTCCAAATGGGGTCACAAAGAAGATGCAACAAGAAGAAATTTTGGAAGGCACTGCAGTTACTAAGACAAAAAAGAAACCGTTCCTGCCTACAACTGCTTTACATTTTAAAAGTGGAATACAACATATACAAGGACTGGACTGGTATCAAACTAATATACTTGAACTATCTAGCTCACAGAGTTGTTGTGGGGACCAAACAAGATGATTTTTAAAGGGCTACATCAGCCTTAAATCACTAAATAAATATAAATTCTTATTCTTATTAAGCAATTGCACTATATGGTAGGGAGAGGGCTATATCTGAACTCAGAAAACCAAGGTTCAAATCATATTCTAGCACTTGAAATCTGGGTAACTAGGAGTAAAATCATTTACTTTCTCAGCCTGTTTCTTCTTTCATAAAATGGTGGTAATAGTTGTACTGCTGATTTCACAAGGTTACTGTAAGGAAAGTTCTTCATAAACTTTAAAGTTCTTGATAAATATGGTCTATTGCTATGACACTGAGTATTCTCAAAGATAAAGTCTGTCATGGGTAGCAATAGGTCAAGAGGCAGGGGCATATAGAATACCTGCCTTCCTCCATTTAAAATTGAAATATCTAAGAGAGGAAGGATTATTTAAATAAATACACCATAATCCCTAATCATTGCTGGAATGAAAATAAAGGTTCCCTTATCCTTCCATCTGCAGCCTCAACAATGACATTATTATACCAGTTTCTTTAACCTTGGCCTCATCATATATTTCCTTGCATACCAAGCACTTCTTTTCTATGAAAGAAAAAAGTAGATCTTACATATTTGAAATCCTCCATAGAACATTACATCCTAAGGACTCAAAGTGTCATATACACGCAGCAGTGATGTTACTATTCCAGTGCTTGTGAACTGGCAAATGGGGTTAATCTCTCTTATTTCCCCTTTTTTTGAGGAGGCTGGGCTATTCCTTGTCTTAGGATATGACTTTCTCCTTACTCACAGGGGTGGGGAAGCTGTAGCCTAGAGGCCACATGTGGCCTTCTAGGTCCTCAGTTACAGCCTTTTGATTGAGTGCAAGTTTTACAGAACAAATCCTTTTATTAAGGGGATCTGTTCTGTGAAGTTTGAATTCAGTCTAAGGGCTACACTTGAGGACCTAGAGGGCCACATGTGGCCTCAAGGCCTCAGATTCCCCACCCCTGTGTCTCAGCCACTCACATGGCTTCTCTGAGGGAAGAGTTCACCTTCAAACCAGACCGAATGGATGGCAGATGCCCAGCTCAGTTTCAGCTGAGTCATTTACCTACAAATGGCTGCTCCTTTATTTACCTAAAAAAAAAATCCCTGGTAAATATAATCTCCCTGGCTTGTGAAGGTTAAAAAAAATGAATCAATAACTTTCTCTTTTACAGTTCTGAGCCCCCAGCCAGAAAATCTCACTCTGGTGAAATGTAGCAATTTTAGATCAATTTCTCTCCATTCCTAATCACCTCTTCTAAATGCTGCATTAGACAGCACAAATATAATTTAATTTTATGACAAAAAAGTTATTAAAATAAAATTTTAGCAATGGGATTTATCTCATTAGTATCATGGTGTTAATCAATGGTGACCTTAAGAGACAAAATAATCATTAAAAAGCAAGATTATTCTTGTTCTGGGAGGAACATCAGACTCAAAAACATAGGTTAGTTATCTTGGAAAAAGAGAAGGGGAAACTGAACAATCACCTCAATAGGTTTCCAGAAACATAGGATTTGCCTCCTGCAAGATAAGGATATTCCAACTTGGCTCCAAAGTACTAAACTGGGGGCCTTATAACTGCAACCCCTCTGCCAGTTTCCATGGCAAATATAATTCCATCACTGTGTCCTAGCTCTCATGGCTCACATGCTTCCTCTTCCCACAGATCCAAAGGATGGGAGTAGATAGTTTATGAGAGTAAATTTTCCTCGCAGCCAGTCCCACAGTCAAGACAAAACTGAGGGTAAGAAGTGTTACTAAGAAAGAGAAAGCTAAGAGATTGTTGCCTGAAACTAGAAGATCTCTGTCTCTAGCATCTTCAATCTGCCTGGCAATTCTTGCAATAGTTGTGATTAAAACAGTGCTACACTGTCTTATGTAGTGCTACACACACACACACACACACACACACACACACACACGCACGCACATATTGCTATACCAATATTTAATATTTTGTTTTACATAATAAAAGTATTTCCTAAAAGGTTTGGGTCAAAATCAAATTTTTTTGTCATTTGAACCATATTAAATAGGAAAGGGACCCTATGGTTTCACTGCTGTGAAGTGTTCCCATTCCAATGAAGGATATGCTATGAAATATCTCATCTCATTCTCTAATTTTTTTATATGGTGTGACCTCCTTTCATATTCAGGTCACATATCTATTTTAAGCTTATTAGAGTACATAGTATGAAATATAGATCTTAATCTAATTTCTGCAGAACTGCTTTCCAGTTTTCCAAGCAGTTTTCATCAGAGAGCTCTTCCCCAACTAATAGATATTCTTTGTATTATCAAACATTGGGTTATTGAGATCGTTTCTCATTTTTGTTTATCTAGCCTTTTCCACTGATTTCCTTTTCTATTTTTCAACTAGTACCAAAGAGTTTTGATGATTACTCCTTGTAAATACAATTTGAGATCTGGAAGTGATATTTCTCCTTCGTTCCTAACTTTCTTTCATTATTTTCTGTGGTATTCTAGGCCATTTGCTCTTTCAAGTGAAATGTTTTCTTAGTTTGTCTAACTCTGTAAATGAAGTTTAAAGGGCACCAGGGTTGCATAAAGTTTGTACTTCATACCCAATAAATTAGTAAAAGAAAAAATACTAAATGTTAGAGGGAATTTGAGAGGGCAAAAGGCAACCCTAATATACTATAGGTGGACTTATGAAGTGGTCCAACCATTCTTAAAATTGGAATTATATGAGAAAATTGAATATACTTCATATTTATTCACCCAGAGATTTCACTATTGGCCATATACTGCAAGGAGCTCAAATCCTTAGGGAAAAGTCCAATATAGAGAAAATATTCTGATAGTGGAGTAGGTCAGAAAATTCTAAGCTCTCAAGATTTTCTAGCACAAAAGAGATAAAATAGCACCTCAGGGTGAATATGGAGCAGTAAAAATAAATAAGAGTAGGAGCAGAGCAAGGATCCTCCTGGGACAATCAGAGATCTGAAAAGAAGTCCCAGGATAAGGTTTCCTCCCTGGGAAGAGTAAATGCCTCCAGGCTAGGACCACTTAAACAATAAGAGGCAAGCCCAGGAGTTAGCTGAGTTGGGAGACTGCCTTGGTCCCAGGCACAGGAACTTTTACCCCCTATAGTGTGAGATGTGCTGTGCATCTGAGCTGGGGGAAGATCTACAACACCTCTGCTAACAAGGAACACCAGACCCAGCTGTGCTGTAGAGACTGGAGGATAGGGGGAAAGGGTGAGAAGGAACCAGCACACCCCTGGTGAGTGCAGAAGCAGTG
>JAQQSZ010007816.1:0-13209 GCA_028646595.1 Phalanger gymnotis | reverse complement strand
TTCCTTCCTTCCTTCCTTCCTTCCTTCCTTCCTTCCTTCCTTCCTTCCTTCCTTCCTTCCTTCCTTCCTTCCTTCCTTCCTTCCTTCCTTCCTTCCTTCCTTCCTTCTTTCCTTCCTTCCTTCCCTCCTTCCTTCCTTCCTCTCTCTTCTTAGCCAGAATTACTTTCAAATTAGCAGCAATGTCTCTTAAACCTTAACATGCCTCCAAATGTGAGGGAGCAAGAAAAGTGATTTTTTTGGAATAATCATTAAAAATTAACTGGTTATTTTTCACCCCAAACCTCCCCCTCTACTGTGCTTCCCTATTTCAGTCAACTGCCTTACCATTCTTTAATCTCCGAGGTCTCTAAACTTGTGATTATTTCCCTACTCTTTACTCTTCTTCCCCACCCATAGATCCAATCAGTTGCGGAGTCTTTCTCTTTCTACCTCCACATCATCTTTCATATCTGATTCTTTTCTTGCTACTTACACAGTCATCATCTTAGTTCAGGCCCTCACCCTCATTTACCTGGACTATTGTAATGTCTTCATTTTTAATATTTTGTTAAAAATGCAAACTTTACTAATGGCAGTGATCTTTTAATTGGTCTCAAGTCTTTTGCTGGTCTATTCCATTCTCCACACTCCTGCCAAAGCGATTTTCCTTAATTGTAGATCTGATCAGGTCACTCACCTAGCGAATAAATTCCTACAACTCCTTGTTGCCTCTAAGGTCAAATAAAAATGCCTCTATTTGGCTTTTAAAGCCCTTCACAACTTTGTTCCAACCTATCTTTTCAAGCTCATTATACATTACATCTTTTCCCACACTCTACAGTTCAGACAAAAATGGCCTCTCTTTTCCTCACTCCATCTCCTATCTGCAAGACTTTTCTCTATATTCTATGTCTGGAATTCAGTCCCTTTCCTAGATTATCTCACTTCATTCAAGAATCCACTCAGACATCACCTTTTACATGAAGCCTTTCTGATCCCCCCAAGTTGCTAGTATGTTTCCTCACTAATTACCTTGTATTCAATCATCTTAAATTTAGGAATCCTGAGGGAGAGGAGACAGCAAATGCCAAGTAAGTCAAAACACTACCATCACCTTGACCACTATCTCTCCTCAGACCCTGAGGAGGCATCCCAGGACCTTCCTAGGACTTAAGAGCTTTGGGATATTGAAGAAAAAGGGTTAAAATGTGCGTTTCCATTAGACCGTCAGGGACCATGGACAGCCTACAGCTTTTCCCTCTAATTGGATGGCTCCTTCCAGAACTTCCGTGGAAGGAAGGTGCCGTGGCTCTTTTCTCTTCAGGCTATACTGTCTATCATGTTCTCTACTCCTACCTGGCACTTTTCTCTCTCTCCTCCTGCCACCACCCCCTCTCCAGCTTCTTTCTATTTGTTCCCTCCCTTCCTATTAGAAGGTAAGCTCCTCAAGGGCAGGGACTGTCTTTTTTTTTACTTGTATTTGTATTCCCACAACCTAGCCCAGTGCCTATCATATAGTAAGTGCTTAATATGTGTTTGTCAACTGATGGGCTTTTCCCTCTGATTTGTAGTTAAAACTTTCTGTGTTGTTTCCTTCATTAGAATGGGAGTTCCTTGAAAGCAAATATCGTCTTACTTTTCTATTTGTATATCCAATACTTAGCACAGTGCTTTGTACATAGTAAGCAATTAATAAACACTTTATTAATTCATTCATTTTATATTTATTCTATATAAACTTATTTATATTTGGCAGTTGTGGGTAGGTGGGGGATAAGAAGGTATTTTCTAAGCAGAACAGCTGGTTACTCCCCCTTTCTGATACCCACCCATGTAAACATGAGGTGTGTTTTTAGTCATTGCTCTTTCTCCACTTGTGTGTATGTGTGTGTGTGTGCGCGCGCGCACGCACGCACACATGCACTCCTTAAGCCTGCAGAGGGAAGATCAAAGGCACCTAGGGCAGCCACCTCAAAGCATGGCTCCAGCTCTTTCTTTTTCTCCAACACAGGCTGCTTCATGGCTAGTTATTGGTTCAGATGCATTGAGTTGCTTTCTACTTCGGGAGTTATAAAACATACATTAATAATATCTCTTCTTAATATAGTGTGGAGCCCTTATACATTGCTGGGGAATACCTCCTAGCTTTATTAACACCTATTAATTGCTCCCTCTGGTTACATCACTATCCATCTGCCTTCTACTCAGCTGCATACAACCCCAAAGGGCATATACAGAAATTAATGCAGTAAGGAATAATCACATGGTCTTAGAAGAACTGGTTTCTTTAAAACAAGTGGCAAAACAGAAAGCAAACAACCCTTAATAGACAAGGATTGAGAAACAAGCACATCTCTCTCCCTAGAAAGGAAGGAAGAGGCAAGGGCTCCAGTGTCCTATTGTGTGTGTACGTTTGTACTTGTCTACCCTGATAAGTTGCAAGCTCCTTGAGAAGAGGAACTGTTTAATTTTTGCCTTTGTATTCTGGCACTTAGCCCAATGTAGTAGGTGCTTGATAAGTGCTTATTGCTTAATGGATTGATTGGGAAATTGATGATGATCTCAAGCTGTTTCCTGATACAAAACCCCAACTATTCATTAACTGTATTCTCTCCGTAATTCTATATGGCTCTGCCTCAGAGAAAATCATTATTTCTGAAGAATCAAAATGGCAAGTGATCCAAAGAGCAATGGAGTTATGCATGGTCAATGAAAGTGGGCTGAAGCTTATGTGTACGAGATGGGGCATAAAATATACTACATAAGAAATATATTGCAAAAGATTATTTGTATAGTGAAAACAAGGCATAGAATGGTATGGATAGTCTGGGGTATTGCCCTGGTACCCACTGAATATGAAAGGCTTAAATGAAGGCCTTCATTACATTGGCTTGACTCCCTTTGTGGATTTTATGTATAAGAACTGCATAAGATGAGAATGTGTAGCTGGGTGACTATCTGCTCTGGTAGAAGGAATACCAACATCGGTAAGATCACTGAGCCATTAGAATAACGAAGGAAGGCTTGCTCATGGCTGCACAGCTAGTAAATGACAGAATTGATATATCTGGGATTCAAATCCATGTTTTTGCCTTATGTGACATAGTAGACCTTTCGCTTGAACAAACATTTATTGTAAGCTGAATAAAGCGAGATTATTAAAGCCATACCTTCATTTTAGTGTCTGGAGTCATTGGAACACTTAATGATCTTGAGTTTAAAACTTAGTTCCGTGGAACAGTGTGAGGGCTTTGCTAATAGGTCCAAGTCAAAGAGGAAGCATCTGCTTTAGGTCCTGGCAGTCTTCCTTTTCCTTAGTCTGATCTGTTCCTTTTTTTTCAACAGATGTCTGTGTATTGCAGACCCAGGATGAGTAATGATACTAGGATTTTTTTTTTCATCTTTGTACTTTTTATTAGCACTTAAAAAAGTAAAAAAAAAACCCTGCCTTATTTCATGTATCTATGTATGATAACCATGTGGTGTACTTATACTGAGGCCTGTATTTCAATTCAACAAGCATTTATTAAGCACCTACTATGTGTGAGACACTGAGTATACAAAGATAAAAACCAAATGATCCCTGCTCTCAAGGAGCTTATATTCTGGTTAGGGACAGGGAATAAAATTTGTCACAAATAAGTATAATAGGATTGGGTGGAGTTGACTTGCTGATTTCTCCTTAGCCCAGTATTACAAGTAGGTAATAGAATGTTAGGGTCTTAGTGTCTTTTTATCCCTTTAACAGCTATGAAGAAATACTCTGAGCAAAACTGATGGAATTAGAGGGTAGTTTATCATTGGCTGGCCAAGGATCAGTCATGTCCCTGGTAACCCTTTAAAAAGTGGAGCCTACTTTCTAGGGAACTTGTAAAAAATTAAGACAGGAGACAGAGTGTGATATCCATGCATTCATTATTGTTGCTGTTTGTCCTTTGTTCTCAGAGAGAACCATGACATTGGGAAGGTGATGACTTGCAAATGAATTGGATTTGAGTGAGAGAGAGTTGTGAAAAGTCACCAGCCTCACTTTCTCCTTCAGAGCCTTCTGGGGCCAGTGGCCAGATATGCATCAGGACAACTGGAGATGGCCCTGGATGCATTCATTGGGGGTTGTACTGTGGAAGAGAATAGACCCAGGAATCCTAGCCCAGGGACCTGCCAAACAGGTTCTAGGGGGAGCAGAATGAGAACATTATGAGAAGGAAAAGGACAAAGGACCCTGAAGTGCAAGAGGTGTCACTTGTGTTGGCCATATGTGTTCCCTAGATGTATGCTTCTTTACTAATATAATATATGTACGTGTCCACTTTTCCCACTGATTTTGCATGTAGTTGTGGGGGACTGCACTCCAGGGTTATGGAAAGGAATGTTTTATAGCCATTATTATGACAATGACATCTTAGTAAGTGCCTTTACTTTGGGCTAATTTTGTCTTCTAACTATTAGAAGTAAATATATGGCAGAGTACCTTGAACACAATCTGTGACTGTGAGTTGAGGGGGAAGGAAGGGAAGCTACAAATGTAACAAAAAAGCACACAAAAAGCAACACAAAGTGTGTGTGTATGTGTGTGTGTGTGTGAGAGAGAGAGAGAGAGAGAGAGAGAGAGAGAGAAAGAGAGAGAGAGAGAGCGAGAGAGAGAGAGAGAGAGAGACACAGAGAGAGACAGAGACACAAAGACAGAATAGAGAGAATGTTGCTAACTTGCTGGGATAAAGAAGGGTCTCATATAGGACTTGAGACTGATTGGAAGGCTAATTAATTTAACAGTCCAGATAAGAGGTGTTTGGGAGAGAAGAAAATGAGGATGAAAGTTGCTGTGGAGGTAAAATCAACAAGACCTGATTTATATGGAGATTGAGGGAGAGGGAAGAGTAAAGGAGTACTACAAGCCTGTGAACCTGGGCGCCCAGAAGGAAAAGGCTACCATAAAAAGGTAGAGATTTTGGAGAAATGATGAGTTTGACGCCTTATGTTCTTTACTATAACTGTTAAAAATATATTGGTAATAGGTCCTCCACAAAAGTCCTACTATCATGGGGTTCACCATGGCTACGATGACCTGATGCATAGGGGCTGACTCAGAGTAATTGTCAAAGGAGCACCGATTCTGCTTTTTTTTTCTTTCAATACTCTTTATTTCAAAAAAATGACTTGGTCTTTTGTATTTCGGTTACATATTTCTATTCTGCTTGGTTTTACTATACAAGAAAAGCTTCAAGTAGAGTCTTCTAGGTAGACAGTGCCTAATAATACTATAACCAGCCCAGATAAAATAAGGAGAGCCTCAAACCAGAAAGCTAGATGTTGGATATTTTTGGTTATAGTAACTCATGAAATAGCTAAAATACAAATTGGCTTTCAGTCTTGGACAGCTCCCTTCTACTTCCAAAGAGATGATGGTAAGAAGGGCAGAAAAGGGGAAAGAACATGCTAAGAATCATACATAATTTTAGGGTATCTATGAACATTGATTTTACTGTTGTTACTCAGTGTGAGAGTATTGTCCAGTGGCAATTACCCCTTTGCATATGATTCTTAAATATTAGATAGGAACACCCCTAATCTTTCACGGACTACAGTACTCCCATTACTACCTACCTATTGGTCACAGAGGAAGCTAGGTAATGCAGTGGATAGAGTGTGAGGCCTGGTGTTAAGAAGATCTGAATTAAAATTTGGCCTCAGATAGTTACTAGCTATGTGATGCTGGGTGAGTCATTTAATTCCTATTTGCCTTTGTTTTCTCATCTGTAAAACAGAGATAAGACTAGCACTGGCCAGCCAGGACCGATGAGGATAAAATAAGAAATATTTGTAAAGCACTTCGTGAAATTTAAAATGCTGTAGAACTGCTAGCTATTGTCATGATCATCATTGCCAGCCAGCATTGTTATTTCTAACTGGAGGTATTCTAGCCACATCAAAATCAATGTGTCTCAACAGGAACTCATTAGCTTTCCCTGCTATTTATGAAGAGGGTAATGCCATCTGTCCAATCACCCCTATTCACATCCTTTAATTCTTTTCATTCTCTTATCCCTACTATCGAATCAGTTGTCAAATCTTGTTGATTCTACCTCTATAATATCTTTTGTATTATTTTCCTTTTCTATATTCACACAGCCACCATTTTAGTTTAGGCCCTAATCACTAATCATCTCTTGCCTGGACTATTGTAATAATCTCCTAATAGGTTTCCTTGACATCAGTCTCCCCTTGCCCCCGCCCCCCCACCCCGCCCCCAATTCATCCTCTACATTGATACTCCTCCAGCCCAGGCCTAACCATGGCACTCCCCTCCTCCATATGCTCCAGTGCCTTAAGAATTCCAGTTGTTAATATTTCCTCCTTCCTGGAATTACCTTCTATTTACTTATATGAACATGTAATTGACCCTTTTCATTCTGTCTTCTGACTTCATTTCTTGATGATCAAATCTGATGACTTTTTCTCAATCCTTATCCTTCTTTATCTCTCAGCAGTATTTAATATTCTCTACTTAGGTAGTCTCTGTTCTCTATGGGTTTTTGTGACATTGTTTTTTCTTGGTTGTCTATGTATCTGTGTGATCACTCCTTCTCACTCTCCTTTTCTGTATCATTATCTTTCTTGTTTTGTACTGTCTCCTTATGCTTTCTTCTCTTGGCAACCTCATCAGCTTAAAATGGGTTTGACTATCATTTTTATGCTGACTCAAATCTCTCTTTCTCTCTCCCTCTCTCTCCCCCCCCTTCTCTCTCGCTCTCCCTCTCTCTCGCTCTCCCTTCCTAGCCTCTCTTCTGAGCTACAATTCTACATTACAAACTGTTCATTGGATATTAAAACTCAATGATGCATAAGCACCTCAAACTCACTATGTCTAAAACAGAAATCATTATCTTTCAAACTTCTGTTTCTACCATCTTTCTAATCACTTAGGTTCACAATTTCAATGCTATCCCTGACTCCTCATATATTTAACTCATTACTAAACCTTGTCTTTATACCTGCATACACTCTCTTATGTCTGTTCCACTCTCTTTACTCAATGTGTCTGAAATTCATCACAACCTATCAAAGCTGCCAGGGATCATAGAACCATAGGATCACAGATCTAAGGCAAGAAGGGACCTCAGACACTATTTAGTCCAACACCCTCATTTTACAGATGAGGAAACTGAGGTCCAGCCTCAGGGATATTAATGTTAAAGGAAATCTAGTTCAATTCTCTTATTTTTATAGATATATTTTTATAGTGGTAGATCTGGGACTATAACTGGATCTTCTAATTCCATACAGTTTGTGACCTCACACATATTGTTTCAAGATGACTTTAGAGTGTGTTGTTGGAAAAAATGTGCCTCTATGATCTAGGACAATGACATATAAACAATTCTTGCTGAATTGCAAGAGACCTTTGCACCCATCAGCCTAAGAACCTGACAATACATTTATCTCTGAGCAATTTGAAATACACCTGGGACTCCATATTATCTTAATCAGGAGATAATGCTAACCTCAGAAGATTGGTTATTGCATGGAAAGTACCTCAGGGAAATTCTCCAAAATGATCTTACGACGTTCATAGTATGAGTGTTTTAACCAATTTCAGTTTCCGGGAGAGTGTGGAGGTGGATAGATGGCAGCTGGCACTGGCCTTACCCAGCCTGATGCTTCAATTATTGAACAATGATTGGTTCACTCCCTTGAGCTACACTGCTGTGAGATCAGTCACTGAGGCATAACCACATTAGATCTTTTGACTATGTCTGAACATAAGCTAAAAAACAAAGAATCAAAACCTTGATTCAAAGACATCAAATAAGGTAATATTTGCTTAGCACAGTATCTGGCTCATAGTAGCTGTTTAATAAATGCTTCTTCCACCTACATCCCAACAAGGTTACACATTCTTAGAGAGGGAAGCACTCCATTGTATGTGCTTGACTCTTACCCAGAATAACAGAGGTGAGGGGCTGATGATCTCATCAATACCTCCAAAGATACCAAATCAGCTTAAGTATTCAGGGATATGTGTCTTAAATTTCTGCATGTATATATATAGAGTTCCCTGGAAGACTCTAAGGATAAAATCCTAGACTACCTGCCATGAATGACTTAGCTGATTTTTAACTGTCACTGAAGTATGGTGTAGGTGGGAGGCAGGGGTGCATATTGGGAAAAGCACTGAATTTGAAGTCAAGAAGTTAGTTCAAATCTTGGCTTTGCCACTTACCATTTCACCTTATTGTGTGATCATAGGCAAGTCACTTAACCCCGTTAGGCCTCAGTTTTCTTATCTATAAAATGAAGGGTTTGGATAAAGTACCCTTCCAGTTCTGAGTCCCTTAAACACAGATTGATATAGCATTACTTCTAGCAGCCACAAGGTGGAACTATTGCACCGAAAATTCATGTAAAGGTTTAAGAGACAGTCTGCAGCTTCTTTGTCCCTGCTACAAAGGCAGATACTGGGTGGGGAGGGCTCTGAGGAAATTCCCTACAGCACCACTGTGATCTTAAAGTGTAAAAGAAAGACGCTTCTGGTGATATGTGTCATTCAGGAGTTGGAGATTAAGTAAATGGTGCAGAGAAAAAGAGAGAGAGAGAGAGTAAGAGAGAGAGAGAGAGAGAGGATGAAAAAGGTTCAATAAGCATTGAATCAATGAATTCACCTTTCCCAAGTACATTTCTATGAGTAGAAGCAGGAACTGGGCCTATATTTTGCTACTTTTGTCAACTAGGCGGCGTAATTGATAGAGTGCTAGATTTGGAGTCAGGAAGATCTGAGTTTGAATCCTGCCGCAGATAATTATTAGCTGTGTGACCCTGGGCAAGTCACTTAAACTCTGTCTGTCTCAGTTTCCTCATTTGTAAAAGGGAGATAATAATAAAAGCATCTTCTCTATAGGGTTCAAATGAGGATCAAACGAGAAATATATGTAAATGTTTGGCAAATCTCCAAGTGCTACATAAATGCTAATTACTATTTCCCAAAAGGCAGCCCTCAACATGGGTGTGGCCCTGAATGGGGCAGAGCTCAACAGAGCCGATTAACATTCCCAGATTGTTCCTGAGGGGGATTCTGGACTATGCTTTCTAGTTTCTTTTGGAGAGCCCAGCAGAGCAAAACTGTACCTAAGGAAGGCCGAAACATGGGAAAAGTTCAGTTTGAAGGAGGGGATGGGATAACATTGAGACCTTATTAAAATAGTCCAGGCAAGAGGCATCGAGGGGCCTGAACTAGCTTGGTGACTCTTGAGTAGAGAGAAAGGGACATACATACAAGATGAAAAGAGGGAAAGAAGAAAGAACTCATGGCAAATGACCTCAATTTTCTTGGTATATCTTGGTGACAGTTGACAGCATAGGAGAGAGGAAGATATGGGAGCCTTGAGGAGGGAAGAGAAAGCTTGGAGTAGATGGGGAATCAATTATGGATATTAAACAACCCTAGTATAAAGGAAGGCACTGAGGAGGAAAGGAAGACAGTGAATCAGGTGCTGAACTTCTTGAGAAAGGAGAGAGAATGCCTTGGGAGAAGCCACCTATGTAATTTGAATAAGGAGGAAATTTTAATTTGAGTGAATTTAAATGGAGGAGAGGTTGCTGAGTAATGGTGGCAAAAGTCTGGAAGAGGCAGTAGAAAGCAAGGAGAAAACTCACAGAGTAATAATTGACAGAGGTGGATTTTTGACACAGGGCCTCTGACTTCAAATTGAATTCTTTTTTCAACGATGTGATGTAGTCTTTCAGTTCATTCATTTATTTATTTTCTCTCAGTTCATTTCAATTGAACAAGTATTTTCCAATCATCTACTATGTGGAAGGGGAAGCTAGGTGCAGTGGATAGTATGCTGCACTTGGAATCAGACTCATCTTCATGAGTTCAAACCTGCCCTTAGATACTTCCTAGCTGTGTGACCCTGGTCAAGTCACTTAACCATGTTTACCTCAGTTTCTCATCTGGATGATAAGATGGAGAAGGAAATGGCAAAGCACTCCAATATCTTTGCCAGGAAAACCCCAAATGGGTTTATGAAGAGTTGAACATGACTGAAATGACTCAACACCAGAATTTATGTGGAAGGCATTATCCTAGGTGCTAGTGATACAACAGAACAAAAAGCCAATCATTTTTGCCCACAAGGAATTTACATTCCCCAGGGGGTGGGTAGAAACAAATGGAGCAAATACAAATTATATACAAAGGAAATCAAAGTGATTTGGAGAGGGACAGAGCATTAACTGCCGGGAGGATCAAGAAGGGTCTCGTGTAAGGCATCTTCCCTGCCTTTGATTTTTTTTTTCAACAAGCTTTGACCAGTTTAATAAAGCATACTTTTGTACAGTTTATTTTTCACTGGCCTGTTCCGGCATGCTTCTAATGAAATCAGACTCACCTGGATTAATGATAGCCAGAATAGATACTCTAATTCTTTAATTAAATGTTATGCTACTGTACTGACCTGTGTCAGTTCTGGCCAACACAGCACAGTACTTGATCTGACTTCTGTAATACAGGATGCTTGTTGATGATTAACTTGACTCCACCCTGTGTGATTATTTTTGGGTTGTAGCCTAGCATGTATTTGCTGCTTTTTATTACCAGCTGGAGCTTAGAACTGATGGACTCTATGCTATTCCATCTTAAATTTTTTGCTTGTAATCCAGCTGGAAATAACCATGGAATTTTTTCTTTTTACCATATTGTTAAACATTTTTTGCCAGACTACATTTATTTAATGAGAATAATTTATTTAATGAGCATTGTTTAGTGGCCAGAGGCCTGCTGTTGGAGTCAGGAAGACCTGGGGTCACAAAACATCTGTGTGACCACTGGCAAGTAACCTACCCGCTCAGTGCTATAAATTACAGACAAATTGACAATCTGTATCAGTGGAAGGAGTTTTCATGTGAGAATTCCCTACAGAGAGAAAAATCATAGGACTGGACCAAAAAAAAAAAAGAAATAAAATAGAAAATACAGTATATACAAATGCAAATGGTTTGTGGGTGGTTTATTTTGTCTCCTACAGTATCACTAAACTCATTCACTCACTGACTGAGTTTTTTCTGGTTGTTGAGATGATTGGTTTTTTTAAGGGATGCCATTATGTCATCTGAAAATAATGGTATTTTGACCTCCTCATTCCAAATGTTAATCCCTCTATTATCTTCTCTAGACTCACTGCATTTACTAGCATTTCCTATATTATGTCAAATAGTAGTGGTGAAAGTGGGCACTTTTGTGACTGCTTTTTAAAATCAGAGATATGTCTAATGTTTCTCAATTTTATATAATACTGGCTGTTGGTTTTGTGTGGGCATTTTATTTTGCTGAGGAAAAATTCTCCTAGTCCTATTTTTCAATAAAAAAAATGTATTAACATTAGATTTTGTCAAAGGTCTACATTGATTCATATAATCAAATGGGGTTTGAGAGACATCTAATTCTTAATACATCAAGACTTGGAGGATCTTTGATTTCATCATTTGTGGGTCCCCTTTCCATTGAAATATGACAAAACTGCTTTACAACTTAGTAGATAGTTTTTGAGAGTTTCAGTAGCTAAAAAATTCATCATCCTACCACCAACCTGGAAACATCCCTCTCTGAACTTAACTAGATTGTTTTTCTTAAAAGAGGCATACAGATCTGTCAGCAGACCCATTCTCAAAGTCTTTTGGACTTGGAAGGACATACACTCTGTTGGCATAGTCTATGAAAATCCAGTCATTGGACTGAGACTTTTTATTGTTGTTGATATGATGTATCTAATTGATAACTTTTCTCATATTGAACTCTCATATTTTAGTTAAGCTATGAATTTTGAAGTGCTGGGAAAATACCACATGGTTTTATTTATAAACTTTTTTTTTTTTGCAAGTGTATGTATGGCTAGATGATTAGAACTTAGACTTGTTATTTGATTTGCTTCAGGCCACATTGGTATTTAGTGGGAAAGCTGGGACTAAAGTTGAAATGTCCTGGAGATATTCCATACCTCATTTTCATGTTTTTGCTCAGGAGATTGTCTCTCATGCCTAGATTGCACCCCTTCCTCACCTCTACTTTTTGGACTCTTTAGTTTCCTTCAAAATTTAGCTTAAATGCCACATTCTATCTTCCCAGCTGCTAGTTTCTCCTCTCCGACATTACCTTGTATTCATTTATTATACACTTATATATGCATGTGTTACCTAGCTTGAAAAAAAAGTAGGATCTTTGAGTGAAAGGACTACTTCATTTTTTCTTTGGATTCCCATGACCTAGCTCAGTACTTAGCACTAATTGATTGATTGATTACTAGTGGAATGTGTTTTTATTTTTTTGTTTTTGTTTTTTTATTTTATTTAATATTTTTAGTTTTCAGCATTGATTTTCACAGGAATTTGAATTACAAATTTTCTCCCCGTTTGTACCCTCCCCCCCACTCCAAGATGTCATATATTCTGATTGCCCCATTCCCCAGTCAGCCCTCCCTTCTGTCACTCCACTCTCCCGCATCCCCTTTTCCCTTACTTTCTTGTAGGGCAAGATTTCTATGCCCCATTGCCTGTATATTTTATTTCTTAGTTGCATGCAAAAACTTTTTTTGGAACATCTTCTTTTAAAACTTTCAGTTCCAAATTCTCTCTCCTCTTCCTCCCCATCCACCCTCCCTAAGAAGGCAAGCAATTCAACATAGGCCAAATATGTATCATTATGTAAAACCCTTCCACAATACTCATGTTGTGAAAGACTAACTATATTTTGCTCCTTCCTATTCTATACCCCTTTGTTAATTTTTTCCCCTGACCCTGTCCCTTTTTGAAAGTGTTTGCTTTTCATTACTTTTTCCCCCATCTGCCCTCCCTTCTATCATCACCCCCTTTTTTTTTTATCTCCTTCCTCCTTTCCTGTGGGGTAAGATACCCAATTGAGTGTGTATGGCATTCCCTCCTCAGGTCAAATCCGATGGGAGCAAGATTCACTCGGATTCCCCCTCACCTGCCCCCTCTTCCCTTCCTACAGAACTGGTTTTTCTTGCCACTTTTATGCGAGATAATTTACCCTGTTCTATCTCTCCCTTTCTCCCTCTCTCAATGTATTCCTCTCTCATCCCTTAATTTGATTTTATTTCTTTTAGATATCATCCCTTCATATTCAACTCACCCTGTGCCCTCTGCCTATATGTGTGTGTGTGTATATATATAGTATATATACATATATGTATATATGTGTATGTATGTATGTATGTA
>JAQQSZ010007815.1:0-13209 GCA_028646595.1 Phalanger gymnotis | reverse complement strand
GTGGGGGGGGGATGGAAATGGGGAGAAAATCTGTAATTCAAACGCATGTGAAAATCAATGCTGAAAACTAAACATATTAAAAATAAATTAAAAAAAAGATTGCTATTTGTGTTGTTTTCTCCTTCCTATCCCACCATTTATGTTTTTCCTCTTCTTTCTCCCTTTCCCTCCTCACTAGTGCTTTGCCTTTGATCACTACCTCCCTCAATCTGCCCTCTCTTCTGGCAGCCCTCTTCCTTTTCTTTTCCTATTAACCTACTACTTCCCTCCCTTCTATCCACCCCTTCCCTTTTCTTTCAACTTTCCCCTTAGATTTCTTTTTTAAAAATTTTTTTAAAATGTATTTTTAATTTCCAACATTCATTTCCACAAGGTTTTGAGGTACACATATTCTCCCCTTCTCTACACTCCCCCTTGCCCCAAGGCAATGTGGCATGTGTTCTGATTGCCGCTTTCCCCATTCTGTCCTCTCTTCTATCACCCCTCTTCCCCCGTCCCCTTTCCCCTTACTTTCTTGTATACGGAGAGATTTCTGTATCCCACTGCCTATATATCTTATTTCCTAGTTGCATGTAAAAACAGTTCTTTTTAACATTTGTTTTTAGAACTTTTAGTTCCAAATTCTCTCCCTTCTTCCCTCCCAACCTACTTTCCTTGAGCAGACAAGCAATTCAATATAGATTATACATGTATAGTTATGCAAAACACTTCCATAACAGTCATTCTGTGAAAGACTAACTGTATTTCCCTTCACCCATTCCTGTCCCCCTTTATTTCATTTTCTCATTTGACTTTGTATCTTTTCAAAATTGTTTGCTTTTGACTACTTCATCCCCCAATACACCCTCCCTTATATCATCCTCCCCTTATCCCCTTCCCTCATACTTTCCTTTAGGGTAAGATACCCAATTGAGTGTGTATGTTATTGCATCCTTAAGCCAAATCTGATGAGAGCACAATTCACTCATTCTCTTTCACCAATCCCCCCTCTCCTTCCATTACAACAGCTTTTTCTTGCCACCTTTATGTTAGATAATTTAACCCATTCAATCTATCCCTTTCTCCTTCTCCCAATATATTCCTCTCTCACCCCTTAATTTTATTTTAGATGTCATCCTTTCATATTCAAATCACCCTGTGCCTTCTGTCTATATACATATACATAATATGTGTGTATACATATATATACATACATATATATGTGTATATATGTATATATATAGATATACATCTATATCTATATATATACATATATATATATTCCCTTCAACTACTCTAACACTAAGAAGGGGCTTATGAGTTACAAATATCATCTCTCCATTTACACATGTAAACAAAATGGTTCATCTTTAGTAAGTCCCTTATTATTTCTCTTTCCAGTTTACCTTTTCATGCTTCTCTTGATTCTTGTATTTAAAATGAAATTTTCTATTCAGCGCTGGTTTTTTTTCATTAGGAATGCTTAAAAGTCCTCTGTTTCATTAAGAATACAAATTTTGTTCTGGAGTATTATACTCAGGTAGGTGATTCTTGGTTTTAATCCTATCTCCTTTGAACTCTGGAATATCATATTCCAAGCCCTTCAATCCGTTAACGTAGAGGCTGCTAGATCTCCTGTTATCCTGATCATGTTTCCACAATACTCAAATTGTTTCTTTCTGCCTGCTTGCAATATTTCCTCCATGATCTGGGACCTCTGGAATTTGACCACAATATACCTAAGAGTTTTCTTTTTGGGATCTTTTTCAAGAGGCCATCAATGGATTCTTTCCATTTTTATTTTGCCCTCTGGTTCTAGAATATCAAGGCAGTTTTCCTTGATACTTTCTTGAAAGGTAATGTCTAGGCTCTTTTCTTGATCCTGGCTTTCAGGTAGTCCAATAATTTTTAAATTATCTCTCCTGGATCTATTTTCCAGTTCAGTTCTTTTTCCAATGAAGATTTCACATTTTCTTTCATTTTTGATTCTTTTGGTTCTGTTTTGTGTATTTTTTTTTTGATTTCTCATAATGTCACTAGCTTCCATTTTCTCCATTCTAATTTTTAAGGCAGTATTTTCTTCAGTGGTCTTCTGGACCTCCTTTTCCATTTGGCTAATTCTGACTCTTAAGGCATTATTCACCTAATTTGGCTTTTTGGAGCTTTTTTGCCACTTGAGTTAATCTATTTTAAGGTGCTATTTTCTTGAGCATGTTTTGGAATTTCCTTTAGCAAGTCATTGATTTGGTTTTCATGATTTCCTTACATCACTCTCATTTCTCTTCCCAATTTTTCCCCTACTTCATTTATTTGATTTTCAAAATCCTTTTTTAGCTCTTTCATGGCCTGAGGATAATTCATATTTTTCTTAGAGGCTATTGATGTAGGATGTTTGACTTTGTTCACTTCTAGCTGTATTTTTTGATCTTCTTTGTCATCAAAGAAAGAGTCTATAGTCTGAGTCATTTTAGTGCTGCTTTCTCATTTCCCCAGCCAATTACTTGACTTTTGAACTCTTTGTCAAGGTATGACTGCTTTCAGAGTGAGAGTGCTCTGTCACCAATGTCAGGGGTTTTGCACTGCTGTTTTTGAGGTGGTATGATATTCCTCTCTTGGCTTGTGTTCTGATATGTGAGTGATTGCAAGCACTGCTTTCTGCCATGGAAATACTAGGGGGATTCCCTCTCCACATTCACCACAAACTCTGCCACACCAGGGATCCTCCTTCCCCAAGGACTGGCAACCAGGACTGTGTTCCAGATCCAAGAAAGGTAAAGAAAGAATATGTTGCCTTAGCCCCTCCAAAGAGATCCCTTCAATCAGACACTTTATTCTTCTCATCACTCTCATCAGACACTTTATTCCTCTCACCATGTATGGGCCTGGAGCTGGGGAAGCAGCCTCCACTACTGTTGCTGCTGCTGTCAGCTCTGCCATGCCAGGACTGGGGCTGGACTGCATACTTCTCTCACTCATGTCCAACAGGTTTTCCACTAACATGCTTAGTTGTCTTTAGCATTTGTGGGTCGAGAAGTCTGGAAAGTGCCACAACTGCCAGTGACTCAGTGCCCTGAGGCTTGCTATTTTAGGTTTACTCCTGCCTCATCTCTTCAGGCATGGACCACTCTGGGCTTTGCTCCCCTCACAGCAGGGTGCAATACACCATCCCCAGGAATCATCCAGGCAGTCTTGGCTTGGAGACTTGTTTCACTCTGTCATTTCATGGGTTCTGTAGCTCTAGAATTTGTTTAGAGTCATTTTTACAGGTGTTTGGAGGGATTTGGGGGAGAGCTCAAGTGAGTACCTATTTTCATGCTCCTATCTTGGCTCCACTCCCTCCCCTTAGATTTATATACCTAAGTATGTTAATCACTCTTTAAGCCAAATCTAGTGAGAGTAAGGTACAAACAATGCTCATCTCCCTTCCGTCTTTCCCTCCATTGTAATAGTCCTTTGCCCTTCTTCATGTGATGCAACTTATCCTTTTCTGCATCATCCTTACCTTTTTTTCCCAATACAATCCCTTTTCATCAATTAATTAGGATTTTTATTGTCACATCAAGGTCAAATTATACTCACATGCTCTATCTATGTATACCCCTCAAAATGTCATAATAAAGTTTTCATAGTTATAAGTATCATCCTCCACAGTATGGATATAAACAATTCACACTTACTGAATAATATGTGTTTTTTTTTCTTTCCTGTTTACCAATTTATACCTCTCTTGTGTCTTGAATTTGAAGATCAGATTTGCTATTGAGCTCTGGTCTTCTCATCAGGAAGGTTTGGAATTTCCTTATTTCATTGAATGATCATAAAAGCTTATGCTCAATTTTGCTGGTTGCTTCATCCTTGGTTGTAATCCAAGCTCCTTTCCCTTATGGAATATCATATTCCAAGCTATCCAATCTTTTAATATCCAAACTGGAAGGTCCTTTGTTGTCCTGATTGTGCTTTCATTAAATTTAAATTGTTTCTTTCTGGTTGCTTGCAGCATTTTCTCCCTGACCTGATAATTCTGGAATTTGGCTAAAATATTCCTTGGCATTTTCATTTTGTGTTCTCTTTCAGAGAGTGATTGGTAGACTCTTTCAATGACTATTTTACTCTCTGGTTCTAGGACCTAGGGACAGTTTTTCTTAATGATTTCTTGGAAGATGCTGTCCAGGCTATTTTTTCATCATGGCTTTCTGATAGACCAATAATTCTTAAATTATTGCTCCTGGATCAATTTTCCAGATCAGTTGTTTTTCCAATGAGGCATTTTGTTTTCTTCAAATTTTTTTATTCTTTAGATTTTGTTTGACTGATTCTTCATGTTATTGAGCTCTTCTTAGAAACCTTTTTGAAATTGATAACAGCTCATTTTCCCCTTCAAGATTTCACATGTGAGCATATTGACAATGTTGTCCACTTCTGACTTTGTGTTTTGATCTTCCCTGTCCCTATAGTAAGATTCTACGGTTATTGTCTGTTTCTGCTCTTGCTCATGATATTTGCCAATGTCCTGGCTTTTAAAATTGAGCTTTTCTGCTGGAGCACAGGGAACATTGTCCCAAGGTTTTTGTTCTGGGGTCAGGGGCCTTATCACTGGCTTTGTGTGCTGGGGGCTCAGGTGATGACAACTGGAGGCTGTAGGTGTCTGACTCTTTACTTGGTCCTGAGCCTGTTTCCTAGTAGTGTTGTGTAGTGCATGCTGAGGCCACGTGGGGTTTTTCCATGTTTTCTCAGGCCTACTCTGAAGGTCTCTTGGTGGGAGTGGTGTCTGGCCTCTGGAAGACTCCTGCTCACCCAGGTTGTGTTGAAGCATGAGGAGGTTTGGCTGCTAGAGGATGCTTGCCAACTGGAATATGTGGTTATTCTCTGAGCTGGAGTGTACTAGTTGTCCTTGCTGTGCCAAGGAATGCATGGGGTCCTGTGTTGGCTCTTGCCTGTTCAATGATCCTGGAGCTCAGGATATCTTGCTGGTTTGCTGAGGCAGGGATTGCCACTTGCTTCCCGGGATATCTCCTGTCCTGTACTGATCCCCTTCCACCAGAGCAAGAGGGACCTTTCCCATTAATTCCCCAAGTCTCCTATGCTAAAAGACTGCTATACTCATTCTTTCTGCTCGTTCCTTTTAACCAATATTTTTTACTGGAACAGTATTTTCTGGGTTTTTAGAAGTCAATAAGGGTGATAAGAGTAAATAGAGGTCAATAAGAGTGACTTACTCCTTATTCTTGCCTCCTGGAAGTCAGAATCTCTCTTCTCTTTTTTAAACTTACCATCCATGTATCTACTTAAACAAATGGCAAGGTCATAACTATATTCTTCATTATATTTCTGAGGAAATGAGCAAAGCTAATGTCAATAGATTGTTAGCAGAAGTGTCACCCCATAAGCCACTTGTCCTATGTCTGCTGCTACAATTAAAGGCAATAGATTTAATTCTTTCACTCCATTTTAAGGTGATTATAGGGGATCAATATTGACTTTTGGGGGCAATTTAGCCATCCCTTGACTTTGTGTTCTATCTAAGAGAATGAAAGTATTTTGGGGAGCCACACTGCTATTTCAAGTGGAATGAGATATCGGACAAAATAAAAGTATTTTAATATATCTATTATCTTCCACAGAACTAAATTAAACTTATCCATAAACCTGAAATCTGTGGTCATGTTAGTTATGACAGAATCCTTTTGATTTCTACTAATAAGCTGATTCCTCACACTGTATCACTAAGTATTTTTGATAGGGTGACAGCATAGTTCTTATGCATGTTATTACCACAATGCAGTTCTCTGGTTGGAGAGCAGATTCCTATTCCCTTCCTCATGAATTAAAATAACCTTAGATAGAAGATGGTGCAGAGGAGCCACAAAATTGCATGAGTTCTTCCCAGTTTCCATCAGAAACAATGTTAAATTAAGCCTCTAAAAGAATTCAGGAGCAAGAGAATACAGGAAAAGATTGAGTGAAACAATTTTTTAGCCAAAGATAACTTAGAAGAACTTCAGGAAAAATCTGCATCACTTAGGTAAAAAGAGAACACAGGCCAGTGTAGGTGGTCTCCAGGCAAGGTAGAGGGAATCTCTTAGCTAGAGCACAGATCAGTAACTGAGTTCCTGTGGCTGTGCTCAGTCCTCCAGTGACACAACAGGCCAGCTGAGAGACCTCCAGCCCCAGTACAGCAGGCAAACCAACAGCCCTGGAACCCAGGGCATAGCAGGTGTGACAAGACCAGGCCATCCAAGTGCAGTTGTCAAGGTGCCAGGTCTGGAGTCCCTAGAGCATAGAGCCAGTGATCAAACACCTCATACCTAGCACAAGAAGCAATAAATTTTGGATAGTGTGCCCTGTACCCCTGGAGTAGAGTTCAATGTTAACAAATGAGTCAAAAAAGCTCTGATCATAGAAAGCTACTTATGTCCACAGGAAGGATCAAAACATAAACTCAGATGAAGACAACAATGTAAAAATGCATACATGTTAAACTTCAAAGGGGCATATGAATTGGTCTCAGGCCCAAAAAAAGTCCTCTCATAAGAACTCAAAAATGATTTTAAAAATTAAGTAAGAGAGAAGAAAAATTGGGACAAGAAATGAGATTTATGTAAGGGGACTGTGAAAAAAGTCAACAGCTTGTAAAAGGGAGCATAGAAATTGACTAAAGCAAACAACTCCTTAAAATTAGAATTGGTCAAATTTGGGGGAGGGGTGGAGAGTCCGCCATAGAAAACAATTCCGTTAAAAGTAGAATTAGGGGGCAGAGTAAAGATGGCAGAGAAAAACTAGATACTTGCTTGAGCTCTACCCCAAAAGCCTCCAAATACCTACAAAGATGACTCCAAACAAATTCTGGAGCTGCAGAACCGACAAATGATGGAGTAAAACAAATTTCCAGCCCAAGATAAGCCTGTGCCATGCTGGCACACATAGGGCTGGGGCAACCCTCAAGGGACTGAATTACTGGCAGCTATGGTGATTTCCAGATTTCTCAACCAAAAATGCCAAAAACAATGTATAAAGCCAATGGTAAAGGTCTGTGGGACCGAGATGAAAGAGGAGCACAATCCCGCCCCAGCCCCAGATGGATTAGGCAGCAATGGCAGCAATAGCAGCAGCTGTTTCTGGAGCTCCTGGCACACAGATGGTCAGGGGATCAAAAGGCTCATCTCAGGGGAATTGCATGGATCTCTTTGCTGATACTGAGGGAGGATTCTCTTGGTTTGCCAGTCATGGATCTGAGTGGTGGTCCTGGGGTGAGGAGGAGCACTGGTGTGGCAGAGCTTGTGGCAGCTGGGGAGAGGGAATCCTAAAAGTTCCAACACAGAAAAAAGTACTTGTGGTCACTCACAGAACAGACCACAGGCCAGGAAAGGAGTAAGCTCCTCTCCTTTGAGCATACCACCTTGGAAGAAATGAAAATTTACAGGACCCTAGAAGTATCTCTGAAAACAGCTGAACAAAACCCCTGAAGCTTGCGACAGGGCACCCTACACCCTGGAAGCAGAGTCCTACCTCAAGAAAGAGTTACAAATTCAAGTATGTAGCTGGGCAAATGAGAAAATACCATAAACCCTCAGAATATAGAATCTTGCTTTCATGACAAAGATCAAAATATACAACCAGAAAAAGACAAGTCAAAGGTTTTACATCAAAAGCCTCTTAGAAAAACATGAATTGGTCTCAGGCCATGGAAGGGATCAAAAAGAATTTTGAAAATCAAGTAAGAGAAGTAGAGTTGAAATTGAGAAGACAAATGAGAGTGATGCAAGAAAATCATGAAAACTGAGTAAACAGATAGCTGAAGGAGACTCCCCCAAAATGAAGAAAATAGCACCTCAAAATAAATTAACCTAAATGCCTTAAAAAGCAGAACTGGCCAAATAGAAGGAGGAATTCCAAAAGATTACTGAAGAAAAGAATTCCTTCCAAATTAGAATGGAGCAAATGGAAGATAATGACTTTATGAGAATCAAGAAATTAAAAACAGAACTAAAAAAATAGAAGATAATATGAAATATTTCATTGAAAAAACTGCTTGACCTGCAAAAAAGATCCAGGACAGATTATTTAAAAATTATTGGACTCCCTGAAAGCCCAAAGATCAATAAAAGAGCCTAGAAATCATCTTTCAAGAAATTTTCAAGGAAAACTGTCCTGATATCCTGGAACCAGAGGATAAAATAGAAACTGAAAGAATGCACCGATCACCTTCTGAAATATATCCCAAAAGGAAAACTCCTAGGAATATCGTAGCCAAATTTCAAAGTTCCTAGGTCAAGGAGAAAATATTGCAAGCAGAAAGAAAGAAGCAATTCAGCTATCATGGTGTCATAGTCAGGTTTCCATAACAACCAGCAGCTTCTACCATAAGGAATTGAAGGGCTTGGAATACGATATTCCAGAGGTCAAAGGAGGTAGGATTGAAACCAAGAATCACCTGCCCAGCAAAAGCGAAAATAGTATTTCAAGGGCAAAAATGGAATTCAATTAAATAGAGGACTTTCATGCATTCTTTATGAAAAGACCAGAGTTGAACAGAAAATTTGATGTTCAAATACAATAGTCAAGAGAAACATGAAGGGGCAAACAAGGAAGAGAAATCATAAAGGACTTATTAAAGTTGAACTATTTCCATTCCTACATGGAAGAATTTGTAACTCATGAGACTTTTCTATATATACATTGAGAGAAGTAGAAAGGGAGAGGTAGAGTGGGGTAAATTATCTCACATAAAGGGGGCAAGGAAAAGCTTCTACAACAGAGGGGAAGAGTTGCAAAGTGGGAGGGAATGAGTGAATCTTACTCTCATTGGATTTTGCTTAAGGAGGGAATAAGATACACACTCAATTGGTAATCCTACCCTACAGGAAAGTAGGGGGAAGGGGATAAGAGGGAGAGAAAGCCAATGCAACAAAGATTAGGAAGGAAGCAGAAAATCAGGAGAAAATCTTTACAATCATTGTCTCTGATAAAGCCCTCATATCTAAAATATACAGAGAACTGATCCAAATTTAAAGGAATACAAGCCCGAATTGAGAAATGGTCAAAGGATATGAACGAGTAGTTTTAAGAGGATGAAATTTAAGATTTCTATCGTCATGAAAAAATGCTCTTAATTACTATTGATTAGAGAAATACATATCAAAACAACTCTTAGGTACAATATATCTCCTGTCAGATTGGCTAACATGACAAAACAGGAAAGAGATAAATGTTGCAGTGGATGTGGGAAAATTGGAACACTGCTACATTGTTGGTGGAGTCATGAACTGATCCTGCCATTCTGTAGAGCAATTCTGAACTATGCCCAAAGGGCTATAAAAATGTGCATACCCTTTGACCCAGCAATACCCTTCCTAGGGCTATATCACAAAGAGATCATGCAAGCTGTGAAGGGACCCATACATACAAAAATATTTATAGCAGCTCTTTTTGTGGTGACAAAGAATTGCAAATCAAGGGGATGCTTATCAATTGGGGAATGGGTAGACAAATTGTGGTTTATAAGTGTAATGGAATACTATTGTGCTATAAGAATTGAGGAGCAGACAGAATTCATTACAACATAGAATGACTTATATGAACTGATGAACTGGTGAGGGGGAGCAGAACCAGTAGATCATTATACACTATTACAGATACTCAGTACTTTAAAGACTAACTTTGATAGACTTGACTCCTCTCATCAATGAAAGGTTCAATGACCACCCCAAATGACTCATGATGGAAAAAGTAATGCATATTCAGAGAAAGAATTATGGAGTCTGAATGCAGATGGAGGCAAACTATTTGGCCTCTCTTTTTTTCCCTTCTTTTTTGGCTTTTTTTTTTCCATTCTCATGATTCATTCAATTGGTTATAATCCTTCTTTACACCTGGACTATTATGTAAATAAGTTCAATATGAAAGTAAATATAAAACCTACATTGGATTACATGCCATCTTGGGGAGCAGGGGGGAAGAAAAGGAGGGAGAAAAGTTCTGGAATCCCAAAACATATGGAATTGAGTTTTGTAAAATAAAAATAAATTTAAAACAAAGAATCCTCTGATAACCCTCTGGAAGAGATACCAAAAGGAAAACTCCTAGGAATATCATAGCCAAATTTCAGAGTCCCCAGGTCAAGGAGAAAATATTGTAAGCAGCCAAAAAGAAACAATTCAAGTATCATGGGGCCACAGTCAGGATTTCACAATATTTGGCAAATTTTACTTTAAGGCATCAGAGGAATATGAAGTTTCAGAGGACAAAGGAGCAAGGATTATGACCAAGAATCACTTACCCAACAAAACTGAGTATAATTCTTCAGGGGAACAAATACCCATTCGTTGAGATAGAGGATTTTCAAGCATTCTGAATGAAAAGACCAGAGCTGAACAGAGAATGTGACTTTCAAATATAAGACTCGAGGGAATAATGATAAGCTAAACAGGCAAGGAAAATCATAAGGACCTTAGTAAGGTAAAACTGTTTACAATTCTACATGGGAAAATGATATTTGTAACTTATGAGAGCTTTCTCAATATTAAGGTAATTAGGAGTAGGATATGTTGACAGAAAGCAAAGTGTGAGTTGAAAATGAAGGGGTAGTCTCTAACAAATAAAATTAAGGAGTGAGAAAGGAAAGTACTGGGAGAAAAAGAAAGGGAGAGGTAGAATGGGGTAAACTGTCTAACATAAAAGAGGCAAGAAAATTACTTTTTACCATGTAGTGGAAGAGGGGGAAGGTGAGGGAGAGTGAATGAACCTTACTTTCATCAGAATTGGCTCAAAGAGGATACAACATACACAGTCATTTGGGTACAGAAATCTATCTTCCCTTACAGGAAAGTAGGAAGAGAAAGAGATAACGTAAAGGGTGTGGTAAAAGCAAGGGTAGATTTCTGGAGGGGGTAGTCAGAAGCAAAATAGAAAAATACTGTTGAGGACAGACAGGGTAAAAGGAGAGGGAGAATAGAATATGTGGAAGGGGATGGAACGGAGGTAAATATAGAGAAAAAAAATTGAAGCAAGTTTCTCTGATAGAGGCCTCATTTCTCAAACATATGGAAAATTGAGTCAAATTTGTAAAAATAAAAGTCATTCCCCAATTGATAAATGATCAAAAGATACAATCAGTTTTAAGATGAAGCAATCAAAACTATCTATATTAATATGAAAAAATACTCTAACTCATTATTGATTGGAGAAAGTCAAATTAAAACTTTTCAGTACTGCCTAATATCTATTAGATTATCTAATAGGACAGAACAAGGAAATGAAAAATTGTTGAAGGGGATGTGGGAAAAATGAGACATTAATGCATTGTTGGTGGAGTTGTGAACTGATTCAAACATTTTGTATAACAATTTGGAACTAGGCTCAAAACCATACATTCCCTTTGCCCTACCAATACCACTACTAACTCTGTATTGAAAGAAAAAAAGAGCAAAAGGAGCTATATGTACAAAAATATTTACAGGAGCTCTTTTCTGGGGGTAAAGATTTGGAGTTTCAGGGTATGTCTATCAATTGGGGGACTGATGATCAAATTGTGGTATGTGATTATGATGAAATACCATATGAGAAATTATGAGCAAGGTGCTCTCAGAAAAACCTGGAAAAACTTGCATGGACTGATGCAAAGTGAAATGTGCTTTGTACAAAGTAACAGCAATATTATAAAAAGTCCGTCTATGAATGACTTAGCAATTCTCACCAATACAAATATCCACAACACCCCTGAAGGACTTCTAATGAAAAATATTATCCATCCCGAGAGAAAGAACCAATGGTGTCTGAATACAGACTGAAGTATACTTTATTTTTTTACTTTCCTTTTCTTGAGGTTTTTTGGTCTGTGTTTTCTTTTACAATATGACTATTATGGATATGTTTTGCATGACTACACATGTATAACCTATGTCAAATTGTTTGCTTTCCCTGTGGGGGTAGAGTGTGGAGGGAGGAAGGAAGAGAATTCGGAACTCAAAATGTTAAAAAAAAATCTTAAAATTGTTTTTACATGTCACTGGTGGAAAATAAAACACTGAATGAACACAAAAATCTTTCTTAAATTATCTTGATTTAAACAATGATAATGAAAAAAACATTCAACAACAATTATTGTTCTAATAGCACTGCTGAATCAGATCATTTATCTCCCAGGTCAGTCTAGATTCCACTGTCTTCTGTCCATTACATCTTAAAAGAGTAAATTTCTCAACACCACATCAATGACAAATGATCAAACTCAGGCATTTGCTTTTTTTTTTAGATAAATGACCAGTTATGATTGTCATGTTGGGGCCTTTAAGGTGAAATTATGTAGGAAGTGAGGGTGATGAAAAAATAGACATCACCTTGCCACTCATAGATTAATTTTCATATTTTATGTTATTATGTAAAAGCACATTGTGTCATATATTAATATGATGATAATATTAGAATACCTTAGGAATATTTTTTCTTTACTATAGAGATGTTTATCTATGAACATCATCCATTCATGAAGGTCACAGCCTATTTATAACAAAATTCATAAGTCATAGAGAATAGGCTGAAACACATAAAGATTAATTGAGTTGCTCAGGTAATGCAGATATTAAATATCAGAAATATGATTTGTAAATAGGTTTTTATAACTTTAGCTCAGCACTTTACCTACTATGCTATGCTATTGTTGCAATACTAGTAATATTTATAGCTGTGTATATAATATATTTCAAACAGCAAATTGTATGTAGTATATACTATATGTAATATTTATGTAGTGTTTTACAATTTACCAGATGTTTTCTTTACATCTCAATGTGAGCAAAAGTGCTATCACCATTTTACAGATGAGAGACCTAAAGTTCAAGGAGATTAAGTTATTTACTTTATAATGGTCACACACTTGATAAATATCCGAGCCAGGACCAGGACTGTGCTGGTGCCATCTCCAAGTCTTGTGTGAGACATTGGTAGACATTAACTGTAATTATTTACATCTCAGAAATTAGTAAATGCTACATCTTCTCTGCCTGTAAGCATGGGCAGCTTGGTTTCCTTCATGGTCCATATCTTCTTTTTTAATATTGTTTTTAATATGTTTAGTTTTCAACATTGATTTTCACAGGAGTTTGAATTACAAATTTCTCCCCATTTCCACCCCCCGCCACTCCAAGATGGCGTACACTCTGGTTGCCCTGTTCCTCAGTCAGCCCTCCCCTCCGTCACCCCACTCCCCTCCCATCCCCCTTTCCCTTCCTTTCT
>JAQQSZ010007814.1:0-13209 GCA_028646595.1 Phalanger gymnotis | reverse complement strand
GCCGTTTACCTGGCCATTATGTCTCCTGGAAGCTCAAGAAGCGTTTGAAACCTTTGGGCTGCAAGCCTCAGGGGCTGGTATCTCACCGTCCGTGGCGTTGCGCTGCCTCTCCTCGCTTCCACAGAGTGCCATCCTGTGTTGGGAGGGCTGGGGATCTGCGCTGGTTTCGGGCACCCGGCTTTCTCCCAGCCTGTTTCCCACGTGGGTTTTCCCGGCCAGCCGCTTCTGCTTTGGTCCCGTCTGGGGCAGCTCCGCTGGCTGAGCGCTTTCCTAGCCTACAGAATCGTTCCTTCAGCCTTTTAGATTCTCCCGGCTGGGAAATTTGCCCCAGTCAGAGTGCTCGCAAATTCTAACTCTCTCAAATCTGCTCAGATTCACTTTTTTTATAGGAATCCAACAGAACTTGCGAGAGAGCTCCGGCAAGACGCTGTTTTCATGCGGCCATCTTGGCTCCGCCCCCCTCTCATCGTCTTTCTTTTTCTTATTTGTGCCCTCAGCACTTACCATAATGTCTGGGACATGGTGGGCACTTAATAAATGCTTATTGAGTTGATTGAATATTCTTGACAGGTGGGCATGCAGTCTTCCCTTGCTGACTTCTGGTAAAGCTGAAGCCACTGCCACCCTAAGCAGCCAATTCCATTTTTTGCCAGCTTTCAATGTTAGGAAGTTTTTGCTGATATTGAACTGAAATATGCCTTTTGATAACTACCCCCCAACTTCTCTTGAATTTGCCCTCTGGAGCAAAGGGAGCAAGTCTAATTTATCTTATGTGTGACAGACCTAAAGATACTTGAAGATAGCTATTTGCCCATCCACCCAGCCCAGCCCAGCCCTCTTAGATATTCTTTTTCCAAGGTTTGTTGATGTTCAGCCATTTTCAGTTATATCTGACTCTTTATGACCTCATTTAGGGTCTTCTTGAAAGACCTAATTTCTTTCAAGGTTTAGCGTGTGCCACCTCCAAAACAGTGCTTTTTCCTGACACCTTCCCCTCCATCCAATTCAGGAACCCCTTTTATTACTGTGTGTGTGTGTGTACATATGTGTGTGTATACACACATACATATATACATATATGTGTTTAAATATATATACATATATATATATTTGTGTGTGTATATATCTGCGCACATGTTCCCCCTCCCATTAGAATGTAAGCTTCTTGAGGGTAGTGAGTGATTCAATTTTTTGTTTTTTTCATCCCCACATCTGGCATAAGACCTGGTTCATAATAGCTAGCTATCAAATGATCACTGAATTAAGATTAATTAAATAGTTGGATGGAGTGACTACAACCCAGATCTACTAAAAATGTGACACTCTTGACATATATTGAGCTTGCAGCTGACTAAAACCCTTGGGTCTTTTGCATATTAACTATTGTCTAGCCATGTCTCTCTAACCTGTATTCTTTCAGATGATTTTTGTTTTTAAACAAATGTAGAGCTTTACATTTTTCCCTGTTCTATTTCACCTTATCTAAATCAGTCAATTATTCTACTTTGTCAAGATTCCATGAATCTTTATTCTCTCATCCAACAAGTTAGTTATCCCTCCCAGGTTACTGTCATCTGCAAATTCAATAAGCATGCCATGCTATCATCCAAATCATTGATAAAAATATTGAACAGAACAGAGAAGCATTCCATGAGAGAACTCCCTCAGGTCTCCATTGATCCATTAATCACTATATTTGAGTGCAATCATTCAACCAATTCTGAATCCCCCTAACTGTACTATTTTTTCTATTCTACATCTCTTCAACTTGTCCGCAGGAATAGCACAAAATACTTCATCAAATGCCTTACTGAGATCCTAGTATGCTATGTCTATGGCGTTTCCTGGACTATGAGGCTAGTAACCCTGTCAGAAAAAGAAATGAGGTTAGTCTGGTTTGACCTGTTCTTGATGAATTCACGCTGGCTTTTAGTCATCACCACTTTCTAAATGCTCACACACCATCCCTTTAGTAAAATATTCTAGAAATGTACCCAGAGTCAAAGTCAAGCTTCCTGTATTATATACAGTCTGGAAAAATCTATCTCTTCTCTTTCTTGAAAATCTTGACAATATTTGTCTTTCTTCAAACAAGCAGTGTCTTTATCATTCTCCATGATTTTTCAAGGATGAATAGTGATTACACCAACCAGTTCTTTCTGTATTTTGGGATATGGTTTGTTCAAGCCGGATAATTTGAATTCTTGAGGTCAGCAGGGTGCTCTCTTACCATCTCCTAACTTTTCTTTACTTTGAGCTCCCTGTTAACCAATTTTGTTCTTTCCTCCTTAATTCAAAGGTGTCCTCTGGGTAGAAAAGAACAGTAACACAATAATATTCGAGTTTGCTACCTTCTTCCCGTCTTCCACTATTATCTCATCCATCTCAAATCAGGGCTTTATATGTTCCTTAATAATTTGCCTCCAACATAGTTTTTTTTTTAAGTCCTCATTTTCTTTAGCATTTATCACCAGCCTTTTTCTGGACTAAGTTAAAGAGGCCATTCTTTGCTTCATTTTGTTACCTAGCCTTAATCACTGAATGGGAATTGCTTCAGTCAAACTAAAATCTGCTAAAGACCTTAGCTTTAAAAGGCCAAGGTCCTCCACTGCATCTGAGGTCATCTCTAGTTGTCCTGATGTATATATGACCACCGGACTCAGATGACTCCACAGGAGAAAAGTGAGGCCGGTAACCTTGCACAGCCCTCTCTCACTTCAATCCAATTCACTTGCATCACGGCATCACCTCCCTGATATCCTGGTCTTCTTTGAGAATGAAGGGCAAACAACCAACAACAACAATCACCAGCCTGAACTCATATCGTCCTTTTGCATCTCTACTCACAAAACATCTTCCAATTCAAAGATGAGCTATTTTCTTTAATCTTCTTTTGGTTGCTACAGAAGCAAGGGTCAGCTTCTAGTCAAAACTTCCATTAACAATAACAGCTCACAATTTTACAGTGCTTTAAGGTTAGGAAAGGGCTTTCCTCACAATAACCCTTAGGTAAGTTGTATACAGATCTTATTATCCTTGTTTTACAGATGAGGAAACCAGGGTTCTGTGAGATTCAGTGATTTGCCAAACTGGGTATTTGCAGAGAGGAGCCCAAGGTTAGTAAACATGAAATGGTTAGTAATAAAACTCAAAATGACATACTCAAGAGACTGTTGCCATATGGGACTGATTTGTTTACATATTTTAGTAAGTTGATATATAATAATAATAACTAACCTTTATATAGCACTTTGAGTTTTGTGAAGCACTGCGTATATGTTTTATAATTTGATCACTAAAGATGTAGAGTGTGTGTGTTGTCCATTTAAGTTTTCTTTCTGTCCACATGCATTTTCTAAATATCTAGGGATAAGCTAGATATCTCTGGAATCTTGCCCACTCCTCTATAAGGGAAACTGATTCCTGCAGGGGAACAGGAAATTGAGGTGCAAGATCACTACTCACTTCTGATAGAAGATATTGAACTAGAATTTAATATTTCTAGTCTAGGAGAAATGATTTTTGCTTCATACCACTTTAGTGGTCACTGTCTCTTAATGGGGAAGGAGGTCTCCAAGCTTCCTATCAAATGCTAATTATATAGAGACTATCACAACTAATGAGGAGTAGATAAATCCTTTTATCCAAGTTGATAGCAAAAAGAAGTCATAGAAGTTATGAAGATGTAATATACTAGGCAATACACAGAATGAATGAGCTCTCCCACTGGGAGCAAGATAACTCAACCAAGAGAGAACCCTTGATTTGATCTAAGAGGAAAATCCTCTAAGTCTCTAGAAATCAATCTAGAAATTAAGGATATGTTGGTGTGTTATGATAATTAGGGTGAGACTTTTTTTTTTTTTACTGTTTTCTCTTTTGGAATGCTGAGGTAATTAAGTACCTTTGATGAGTTTTGTTTTTCAAATGTAATGGCAAGCAAAGTGGACTTTTTGCTGTCTTTGTTTCGGAGTGCTTCTCATCACTAATGAATCTTTGATTGAATTGGGAGTCTTTGATGATCTCCTTACATCAAAGGAAGGCCTAGTTCACATGGTTGTGGTGCCCTTTGACCCCGAAGAAGTGTATATAAGCTCAGAGATTTGTATTTTGCCTTTGTGGGACACACTCATTGAAAGTGTGTCAGGGACAAGATTCTGGGTAGCCATTGAAGCTGCCCCCTGGCTTTGAAAACCCAGATGTTAGTGCTTCTCTATGGTAACTATGTATGTATTGTCTTGGTCAGACAACTAGAAGCCTTGTCTGTTGATTTGTGTTTATTTGTTCTGTTTATATAATTTCTACCTGTAGTTTCTGTTTGCATTTGCTCTGAAGTTCAGGGTGCGACATTTTCCCCTGAACTAAGTGAATGATATATGTATGTTTAATTAAAGTAAGATTGTAAGCCTCTTAAAGTTGCATTGCTTAGAAAAGCAGATCAAAGATCCTATGCTATCAGCCCTCCTGTATGCTGGTGTTGGTCTTACATGCTGCAAGTAACATTGTTGTTACGAAATGGCATAATCAGAAGGTTCTGCAAATTAAAAGGAAAGCCTGGGGCCCGGAATACTTGTTCACTGCTTCCCAGTTGTGGTAGCTATGATTCTGTGGAGCCTGGAACAGGAGGAAAGAGTTGCCTGCGTGTGGAGCTTTGCTTTCCCAGAAACAGAAACTTTGGACAGGAGCTCCTGGAACCTACTGTCAGGCAGAAGCAGGAAGAACTTGAAGTGGAGCAGTCCCCATGAGCTGAGACTAGGAGCAGAAGCACAGAGTTGCCTGTGTGTGAATCCAGGCAAGAGCTGGGAGAGGTTGGCCTACAGAGGAAGAGTCATGACACTTGAAAGTTGACCTCAGGTCAAGATGAAAAGAGGACTTTACTTGGACATTTCATATTGACTGAGGAGATTGTAACTTGCTGTGACCTGGGGGAAATGGTGTTTATATTTTCTGCCACCCCTTAAGAATGATACGTTGTGCTAGGGAAGACCCTGGCCTGGGACTCCCTGCTTGTGTAAACAAGTATTTTGGGAAATGCTACTGAATGATGTTTTGCTTAAAGATACTGCTATGAATGTTATGGTTTAGTTTATTGAACAATGATACACGCTGTGTGCATATTCTGAGAAATGATATAATATACACTGAATGATATGTTTTATTTAAGACTATATGGCCACCTTACTAATAAGTTATTATATGATGGGATTGCAAAGTACGTGCCTCTATTTGTTCTAGGATCTATGGCCATTTATATTGTAAGGCCAAGGATCCTGGAGGGGTGGAATGTAATGGCAAGCAAATTGGGACTTTTTACTGTTTATTCTTTTGGAGTACTTCTTAGCACTAAGGCAACCAAGTGCCTTTGACTGAGCCCTGCCTTTGTTTGTAGGGAGACCCGTACCCTTTTGCTAATTAGGTCACAAGAGGTGTGAAGCCCTGGAGAGGTGTGAAGCTCTCTGATCCTGAAGAAGCGTGTGTGTGCGCGCGCGCGTGCGTGTGCGCGCGTGTGTACTCTGAGGTTAGCATTCTGTTTGGGGCTCACTCACTGGAAGAGCATCCTGTGATTTGACCAGATGACACTCTGAGTAGCCGTTGAAGCAGCACCACTCCCAAAGCCTCCCATTTTGAAAAACCCAGATGTTGGTGCTTCTCTCTCTCTGGTAACTATGTATGTAATGTCTTGGTCAGACAGCTAGAAGCCCTGTCTGTTGATTTGTGTTTATTTGCTCTGTTTATATAATTTCTGCTTGTAGTTTCTGTTTGCATTTGCTCTGAAGTTCAGGGTGCTGACATTTTCCCCTGAACTAAATGAATCACACACACACACACACACACACACACACACACATATATATGTGTGTTTAATTAAAGTGAGATTTGTAAACCCCTTAAAGTTGCTTTCCTTAGAAAAGCAGATCAAAGAACCTGTGCTGGTAGCCCTCCTATGTGCTGGTGTTATTGGTCTTACATAGCCACAGTAGTGGCAGGTAGCATTGTTATTACATGGTGCCAGTTTGTATATCCACTCTGGAAGCCAGAAGCAAGAATATCTCTCTTTTCCCAAGCTCTCTCCAGCTCCACCCTTCCCACAGACATGTAGCACAATCCTTCTCTCCACCAATGAAGAGTTTTACACAGATGCACTAGGTTGAACACTCAGTTACACATGTTGACCCAGACCATAATAGAGCAATCTAGAAGAATACACAGAATTGTAACAAAAGGCATGGATAGGTAGAGGCAAATAGGCAATCCAAGATATCAAGCATTTCAGCAAGCAAATTTTGTCAATACTACAGCGTATAGTATTTGTTCTTCTCCCTCATCCCATTGGAAGAGTCCTTGTTTACCTAACCTTTGGCACATTTATTAACCCAGAATTAGCATATTTACTTTGAAGGCTTTTAATTAAGGACTCTTAAGCTGATAGTAACTTGGTTTCTGGTACTTCCATTGAGACGCTATAATGAAATTCATTTTCTTGGCACCACCTTGAGAATGATTAGGAAGATTTGACAATGATTCTGGATTAATTCTTGTGGACTTTGGTACTTACCTACTATTTCTAATGCTGACAATTAAAGTCAATATAAATGAGCCCAGAGATTAGAAAGGAATATTTGTAGGACCTAAAAAGTTTTACTCACTTAAAATTTATGTAGAAAATAGAGTACTTAGATGGTAGTTTCAAGGACCTAAATTATGATATCATGGAATTTTATATGCACACTAATCCTCATTTTTTAACAAATACATTGGATCACGTGTGTTATAAATTTATACACTTACCATTATAGCCTAATTAAGTAGCTCTTTTATGTATCTGATTTCTTTTTTCTAGCCCTGCTTCTCTCTAGCTTTTGTGGAACTGTTATAGCAGCAGATTAGTATCCCATGGTTTGACTCTGAAAGTGATTCCATATTCCCCCATGCATCATGTATGGACCATCTTTTATCCACAGCTCCTATTATCACCTCCTGCTTCATCTGCCTCTTCTCAACTGAGATAATGTTCCCTCTCCCTTCCCCCTCTACAGGTTGTCTTCTGCTATAAGAATGTAAGCTCCTTGAGGGTAGGAACTCTCTTATTTGCTTGTATTTGTATCCCATCTTTATCACAGTGTCTAGCACATAGTAAGCACTTAATGGATTGTATGGGGTAGTCTGGAGCCCTTATCAGGAAATCTCATCTACCTTTGTTGTCCTCTCAATTCACTCAACTCTCATTTGTGGCTCCAAGAAGCTATAGCACAGACAGCAACCACACCCTGGTAAACCATCTCAACAGATGGACTAACCCAGGCTGAGCATAACCTCAAGCAGTCAATTAGGGGAATGTGTACCCCAAGCATGAGAAGACTTTCTCTGGTGGAATGGATGGATCAGAACAATTTGTTTCAATGGCAACTGAAGCAGGCGTTGTGGAATGCTTAGAGCTTGGTCAGGCATCAAAGATGCCAAGGATATTCACTGCATCCCAGGCCATTGCCAGTGTCTTGACTTTTGTCTTGCCACTGGATATGGATGACTCAGAAAGAGAGAGTGAGGCCGATGCCTTTGTGCAGCTCTTTCTCCTTTAAATCCAAGCCACTGGCAAGCCAAGACATCACCCATGACGTCATTGTTCCTCTTCGAAAATGAAGGACAAACAACAACAAATCACCTCGTATAGATAAGATTCCACAAGCATTTATTAATTCAATTCAATTCAACATTTATTAAGCACTCATTATATGCTGGGCATAGTTACAAGATGTCACCTTCCTCATGTCACATATTTCTCTGAGCTCCTTATCTCTCTCCAATATATCTTGAACAAGACAATCCCTAGGAGAAGACGCAAGGGCACTGATAGTAATTTCTCTCTTCCTTTGAGTTATTAAAACCTCTCTTTTGAGGCAGCATTTAGGCTTCTTGGAGCTAATAAAATTTACTTTTAATATGTGTCATGTTATTTGAGGAAAGACATACTTTAAAATATTTTTATGGTTATTAGTTTTTCTCAGATTCCTTTGAGATCACATAAGCATTTATTCAATCATTCACCCAATCCAAAAGCATTCATTAAATGTTTTCTATGTACTAGCCACCATACTATATGCTGGTAACAAACAGATAAAGATGAAACAGGCCCTGTCCTCAAGGAGCTCATATTTTAATAGGGAGACGAAAAGAACACAAATAAGAGCAAACATAATATATATAAAATATATCCAAAGCCATTTTAGGAGGGAAAGCCCTAGAAGAATCATTTGTGCATTTTCTGAAACCTGTTTTTTTTAACTTCACAAATTATTGCTATGTTCTAAAAATAAAAATGTAGAAGTAGCAATAGCTTATTTTTTTCATTTCAACCTTGAATATAAATTAATTATGAAAAAGACATCTTGTAAATAAAATAATAAAACAAAAAAATCTTTTAAATTCCTATTTTAAATGTGCTATTGATTCTCTAATGGAGGTGTGATCACACTGATCTAGGAACTCCACAATCTGGCAATTATAGATTAATATACTTCAATGCCCACTCATTTTCTGCAACTCTCATCCACATCTTTCTGTGAATCTTCCACGAATTCCATCTGAAATGCTACATACAAGCCTTTCCCTAGATGTCTTGATACTGTGGGAATACAATGAGATAAGATAATATTTCTGAGTCTTAAGGTATTTGAGGGGGGCAGGGTTAGTTTTTTTTTAATTACAAATTTGCAAACTATGAGGAAAGAGGCCCAAAGTCATGATACCAAAGAATCCCAGAAGATTTTAGACAAGGGAAGGCACGTTGACTTACAATTTCTACCAATTTTTCCCTGGCTTCTACTCTTAGGAATCATGTTTTCTCTTTATGGTCTGTTTCTTGTCTTTGTTTATAGGCTTTTTCAATATTCTATTTCCTCATTCCCTCCAATTACTGTCAGCTAATCCTGGCTAGTTACTATTATCATCCCCTTTTTGAAAATAAACTGAACCTTAGTAAGGTAACCCAGCTGTTACGTGGCAAAACCAAACCTGACTCAGGTCCTCTGACTCCAAATCAGATGTTCTTTTCACTAAACCATGCTCCCATGAGATGCTGGTTCATGCCGTTAGTTTTTACCTTCCCTAGCTCACATTAAACAATTGGTTTGGAAAACAGAAGGATAATGTTTTGGTGTTCTAGCTGTTTTTACATCCAGTGCCAGTAGCTAAATTGAGTGAGACTGCTCCCCAAGGAAGACAGAGTGCCTCCCTGAATCTCAGCACCTGGGACAAAGGCCTGTTTGACCTACTCAAGATCTATTTATGCGTTGGACTGGAAAAGTGATAGCATTGCTATGTGCTGCCCTGATCAGACCACATATGGAGTATTGTGTTCATATCTAGACATACTATTTTAGGGAAGGGCATTAGAGGATTCCAGGGGAGGCCAATCAATATAGTGAAGGGCCTTAAGACTTATTCTTGTAGGATGAATGGGTGGAATTTGCCAAGGGAGAAATTTAGGATTGTCAGAAAAACAAACAAATGAACAAAAAACAAAAACAAAAAAAAACTTCCTAACAACTGAAAGTAGTGTGGGCTGTTTCAGACAGTACTTTGTTCCCGCTCACTGGAGGTCTTCAAGCAAAGGATGGATGAACATTTGTCAGGTATGTTGTAAAGGGAATTCTTATTCAGTTTAGAGTCCAACTAGACGGCCTCTGAGTTTCCTTCCAACTCTGTGATGCTGAAATTCTAGTCTACATCACCACATAGGCCACTGCCAGAACCAATATGGGTCGCATTTGAAGTCAATTTAGCTCAATGAAGCATTCATTATTTTGTTTCTGAAGAGTTTTGAAAACAAGGAACCCCATTACAACTGCCCAGTAGGCACTGGGGAAGTTATTACTGCAATAAGGAAGAAAGGGAAATTGAGTGGTAGAAGTAAGAAGGAAAGAGCTGTTCCTAATAGCTCTGAGCAAGGAACCACCATGTTTCCCATGCTGGGACTGCCTGTCCACAAAAGGTAACACAAGCAGGGTTTCTGTGCTGGTGTTATAGGGTGACACGTTATACTGATTTTTTAAAGTAGAATGTCTTTATGGGAAAAAAACCACAATTTTTAGAGAATCAGTTGTGAACTCTTTGTAGTAAAGCCTTGTGGCTGGGGAGAGAAGGATGGTGTTGGACTCTAAATCTATGATCTTATGACTTTCATGTGGGAGTATAATGAGTTATTTGAGATGTTTTATGTGTTCTGTATTTGTTAAGGCACATCTGTGAGTCTTAGGCAGTTTCCGTGTTGGAGAAAATAAACAACTCCATACCTGAAGCCTGTACCTTTTTTATACAGACCCTCATATTGTAGGGAGACAATGTTGTATAACATGAACCATACCTAAGCTCTGTTTTAGAGATTTCCTTAGAGTTATTTTAGGGTGGTGGCAGAACCAGAATGAAAGAAACTTTATGGCCCTGAACCTGGGTCTACGAAAGCTCAGAGCTTCTTTAATGGCACCCTAGGCCATGGAAGACATCCCGAGATGTCCTGATCAGCCACTGTGCTTAGGCTACCAGCTTATGGAGACCGTCCTTATTCTTTTGCAATCCTGGGTTTAAGATCATTTGAAAAAAGATATTCCTAGTTGGTGGAGAGGTAATCCCTTCCTACTCCAGACCATTAGAGGGGCCAGAGATGGTCAGAGCTTGGAAGAGGAGAGATTGAGCCTAGGCTTATGTTTCCTAGGATTCCTGATCAGGTAGAAAGTCCCTTTGACAGCTTTATACTTCCTCATTTCCTGGGAAAAAATAATGAGGTGACTATGAATATTGTTGTATGAACCCCCTTCCACCTCCAACCTCACCAATCCTGGCCATTTTCACCCAAACACTAGTTCTTCTTTCAGCTTCTTTTTCTGTCTCTCTCTGTGTGTTTTAGCTAAAGTTAATGTTATTTATTATCTGGAAACAATAAAATTTACCCTAGCAGGTTTCTGGATTGCTCACAAACCTGTTTCTTACTTGATCTGCTTTCAGCTACAAGCTTAGGTTACTGGAACATAACTTCTGTTCCACACAGAATATAACATTCTTTTCCCCTTCACTAGTCATCAAGGAAGGGTTGTAGGGATGTGACCATTGGTTATGCAGTTACTTGGTTTTTTTTAATTATTATTTTAGTTTTTCAGTTGTTTCAGACTCTTCATGACCCCAACTGAGGTTTTCTTGGCAAAGATACTGGAATGGTTTGCCATTTCCTTTTCCAGTGTTTTTACAGATGAGAAAACTGAGGCAAACAGGGTAAAGTGACTTGTCCAGGGTCGCACAGCCAGTAAGTATCCGAGGACAGATTTGAACTCAGAAAGAGGAGTCTTCTTGACTCCAGGTCTGGCACGGTAACACCTAGCTGTCCATTATTATAGGGAACGTCTGGTACAGAAATTTTCTCTACCTGCCGTAGATCTGAAACTAGGCTGTAACTTCTGGTTTTAGAGTTACCTGGGGAACACTGAAAGGTTCAGTGTCTTGCCAAGGGTCACATAGCTAGTTTGTGTTAGAGGCAGGGTATGACCACTGGTCATACTGATTCAAAACCTAGCCGTCTATCTACTCTACCAATAGCCTTTTGCTAAGTTAAATGTTATCTCATACATGAAAATCTGATTTAAAAGGAAACAGAAATTGTAGCCTGTCACATGGAGGGAGTCCTTTCATATCATGGCCTCCATATAACAACTCAGAATAGGGAATACTGTAGATAGAAACTCCCAAGCAGGTTGAGGTGGCTCCCTCAGGTAGAGAACTAGGTGGGCCTGAATTTCCTCATATTTGTAGGGTGGGGCTCAAAGCCTAGAAAATTTTGCAGATGGTTACTTATGCACAACAAAGGCAGAAATTTGAAACAAAGGATGGAGGAAGAGGAGGAGGGAGATAATTCCAAGTGGATAACCCTAGGAGCTTTGGTTCTTTAACCTTTTCTTCTTCCCGTTCATTTATTTGTTTGAGACCAAAAAAGTCTTGTGATTGAAAAAACTTGTGGAGATGAGGCAATCAGTTTTTCTTGCCTCAAAAATTCTTTCTTATCTCCTATGTAAGTTAACAGGAGGGGGAAAGGCTATTAGAAAAGCTGAATTTGTGTCCTGGTAATTATTACTGGCTATGTGATCATGCGCAAGTTATCTCACCTCTAAGATCTTATTCTCCCATCAATATAATGGGGATTCTTCCATTGGAGTCCTACTTTGATGATCTGTTATTGTGGTGTAAGCAACAGGTTCTCAGGCTATGATAGGAGAACTTCAAGCTCTGGCAGGCTTTGAGAATGGACTCAGTGACGTTAAGTGTGGATGCAGTCTAAAGAGCTGTCTAGGTAAATTTGGAGAGGGTCATCACCAGGAGTGGTCTCAAGTGCTGACCCTTTTGGCCACAGAAGAGATGCCTCCATGATACTAGAGAAAGAGCAGTCAAATTAGAGAACCTGGGTTCAAATCCCAGCTCTGCCACCCATACTAACTGTAGCATCTTGGAAAAGCCATTTTGCTGGGGGTGGGGCCAACACATCTATCCTTGCTTGCAAGCCGTTTCCCTCACTTTGAAATTAAACTTCTGTTTGATTCCTGACTCTCCTGTCTCTAGCCTGCTCTGTTCAGCTCCAGCCATCCACACATTAGAGGTTGGCTCCATCCCATTGACAAATTCTATGGGCCTTAGTTTCTTCATCTGTAAAATAAGAGAACTGGACTAGTAACCTCTAAGGACCTCTCCAGCTCTGAATCCGTGATCCAATGAGCTTATTTAACTATATAGTAAGTTATGGACTGGTAGTAATTCACATCTGTGGAGAGAGTTCTCAATCTGATAAAATTGGGGGGCGGGGGTGGGGTCTTCCGAAAAAGAAAATGAGGATGATAATGCCACCTACTTCGTAGAGACATTGTGAGAAAAGAACTTTGTAAAGCACCATGCAAATGTAAGAGACTTTTTGTTGTTTGCTGTCTTAATTATTCCCAGTTAGTCATTTAAGTTTCCACTGAATTGTACCTCAAGTTCTATTTCCATCAGAAAATGCTCTATTTCTCCAAGGAACATGAACAGCCAAGCCTCTCTGACAAATTCAAGATCAGTCCAGATTTTTCCAGGAGGAAATTTGCCTTTTTGTCTGTTTGTGTAAGTCTCCTCTATTTCTATAACTCTGTTTTCCTGTACATCTCCCTCTCCCTCTCCCTCTCCCTCTCCCTCTCCCTC
>JAQQSZ010007813.1:0-13209 GCA_028646595.1 Phalanger gymnotis | reverse complement strand
TCAGAGGCTTGTGCACATGCTTTTTGAGAAGGCAGTCAGGGGAATTAGAGAGGCCAAACCAATTGAACCAGTTCAAGCTTATCTAGGGTCTAGTCTTGGTCAAGAATCCAGGCCTACTTATTTGCATAATTTGCATATGTTAAAGAGGGAAAGTAAGGGAAGTAAAAGAATGTAGTTTAATCCTAAACTAAGATAAGGAAAATCTAATTAACTTCACTTTTGCTTCTGTATCCTTATTATCCTACCTATATAAACCGCATAACCTAGGAAAACTATGTAAAAAATAAAGATTGTAAATTAACCATAACTCTAGCAGGAGTGGAGGGAATGGTTACTCTTGCTCCTGCAGCTGTATCAGTGTGAGTGTTCCAGTAAGCACCATATCCTCTCTAGAGGAGTATGATAAAATTCCTTCTTCTGCCTATTCTGGTCCTGAGTTTTTTGGGTGAGAATGGGCAAATCACATGGATCTTCCTGAGGTCAAGTAAAGGGAAGCAATGAGTAGAGGAAGCTGGTCTTGGGCTTGCTTCCGAGTCTTGTCTTGGGGTGTCCTGTGATCCCTACTGTGGTGTTAAGACCACTCTGGATTCTCTTGGGGAACCCTGTGGTCTGTACAGCCTTTTTAAGGGGACATTACTTGGGACTTCCGGCCCTGTCTCAGGAGCCATGTGATCCTACCCCCCCCCCCTACCCCCCCCCCTGTCCTAACGAGCCATCACTTGGGTCCTCCTTAGGGTCTGACCTCTAGGAGGCCCTGTGATCCCTACAGACTAAAGCAGGGCTACTGCTTGGGCTTTCTCTGGAAGTCCTATGGTCTGTACAGCCTTCCCTAGGGATTATCACAGGGTTCTTCCTCAGGACTTCGGCCCTGCCTAGGAAGTCCCGTGATCCCCAAAGCCGTGTATTCTCACTCCTGGTTCTACTCACTTAGGTCAGCATCAGTTCTTATAAGTCTTTCCAAGTTTTTCTGAAGTCTGCCTGCTCACCATTTCTTATAGCACAATAGTATTCCATTACATTCACATACTACAACTTGTTCAGCCATTCCATAATTGATGGGCATCCCCTCAATTTCCAATTCTTGGTCACCACAAAAAGAGCTGATATACATATTTTTGTACATGTGGGTCCTTTTCCTATTTGTATGATGTCTTTGGGATACAGATCTAGAGGTGGCATTACTGGATCAAAGGGTATGCATAGTTTTATAACCCTTTGGGCACAGTTCCAAATTGCTCTTCAGAATGGTTGGAACAGTTCACAACTCCACCAACAATGCAAGAGTGTTCAAATTTTCCCACATCTCCAATATTCACCATTTTCCTCTTTTGTTATGTTAGCCAATCTGATAGGTATGATGTGGTACCTCAGAGTTGTTTTGATTTGCATTTCTCTAGTCAATAGCGATTTAGAGCATTTTTCTTTTGATTATAAATAGTATCGACCTATAAGTTTGGTTAAAGGAGACAACAGGCTAGGTGATATAAAATTCGTATAGATTTATTCCCTTTAAAGTTAGTGGAACATGATCATGGATTAACTTGAACAAAAGAGAGAGAAGGTTTAAGTAACAATTCAGAGCTGCAGTTTATGATCTCCATATCAAAGAAAGGTGGTTCTTAGGTAAACAAAGCAATTGACAAGGTAGGTAGAAATCCAAATGTCTCTAGCCCACAGCTCTGACTGCCAGACTTTGCATCACCACAGAAATAGATAGTCCTGGTCTTTGAAGCTGCTGACACAGAAAGGGGGATTTTTAGAATGGAGCAAAAGCAGTTTGGAGGCTTTAGATATTATTGGGGTTCAAATAATCTGAAAGGATTAACAATAGCTTTGATTTCTTCATCTGAGAACTGCCTGTTCATATCCTTTGACCATTTATCAATTGGGGAATGACTTCTATTCCTATAAATTTGACTGAACTCTCTCTGTATTTGAGAGATGAGGCCTTTATCAGAGACATTGGCTCTAAAAATTGTTTCCCAGTTATCTGCTTCCCTTCTAATCTTGGTAGCATTGGCTTTGTTTGTGCAAAAACTTTTCAATTTAATGTAAGTGAAATTATCCACTTAACATTTCATAATGTTCTCTATCTTGTTTGGTCATAAATTCTTCTCTTCTCCATAGATCTGACAGGTAAATTATGCCTTGCTCTTAAAGTTTGCCTACATTATCAGCCTTTACATCTAAATCATGTCCCTTTTTTTACTTTATTTCGATATAGAATGTAAGATGTTAGTCTATGCCTAGTTTTTGCAATAATCTTTTCCAGTTTTCCCAGCAATTTTTGTTAAATAGTGAGTTCTTATCCCAGAAGCTCGAGTCTTTAGATTTATCAAACAGTAGATTACTATAGTCATTGACTATTGTGTCTTGTGTACCTAACCTATTTCACTGATCCACCACTCTATTTCTTAGCCAGTACCAAGTTCTTTTGATGATTGCTGCTTTATAACACAATTTAAGATTTGGTACAGCTAGGCCACCTTTCCTTGCATTTCTTTTCATTAATTCTCTTGATATTCTGGAACTTTTGTTCTTCTAGATGAATTTTGTTATTATTTTTTCTAGCTCTATAATTTTTTCATAGTTTGATTGTTATGACATTTAATAAGTAAATTAATTTAGGTGGGATTGTCATTTTTATTACATTAGCTCAGCTTACCCACAAGCAACTGATGTTTTTCCAATTATTTAGATCTGACTTTATTTTTGTGAAGAGTGTTTTGCAGTTCTGTTCATATAGTCCTGGGTTTGTTTTGGCAGGTAAACTTCCAAATATTTTATAATGTCTACAGTAACTTTAAATGGAATTTCTCTATCTTTTGTTGTTGGGCTTTGTTAATAATATATAGAAATGCCAATGATTTATGTGGGTTTATTTTATATTCTGCAACTTTGCTAAATTTGTTTATTATTTCAAGTAATTTTTTTTACTTGATTCTCTAAGTATACCATCATATATCATTGGCAAAGAGTGATAGCTTTGTTTCTTCTTTGCCTATTCTAATTTGAAGAAGGATACAATTCTGAAAGGTCCTAAATCTAGGTGACAGTGAGAATGGTGGCACAACAGAGCTGAAAGTAAGTGACCTTAAACAACATCTAGTCTATTTCTTCTGCTTTATAAATGAGGAAAGGGCAGCTAGGAGGCATAGTGGATAGAGTGCCAGGCCCAGAGAAAGGAAGACTCATCTTCCTGAGTTCTACTCTGGCCTCAGACACAAGCTATATGACCCTGGTCAAGTCACTTAGCCCTGTTTATCTCAATTTCCTCATTTGTAAAATGAACTGGAGAAGAAAATGGAGTTAGGTAAGCATGCACACTGGGGTTGATAAAAAGAGTCACTTTCTATAATGCAGTTCTATTAGAGTGAAAGAACCAAAAGGAAACCAAAAAACCCAGATTAAAAACTAAAGAAGAAACTGATGGTAAAGAAATGGATACCAAAACCAGCAGACTAATTGTTCAATAAGTGAAAAGAGGCAGGAGGTGAGGGGGCGGTGGGAAGAGTTGGGAGGAACAGAACATCACACACACACACACACACACACACCCCAGTGGCTTCCTATTGCTTCCAGGTGCAAAAGCAAAATGCTCTATTCGGCATTCAAAGCCCTTCATACCCTAGCCTTTACTACTTTTCCCATCTTCTTACACCCTGACACATGCTCTGGCCTCCTGGCTGTTCCAGAAACAAGAAACTTCATTTTTTAGCTCTGGACATCCTCTCTGGTTATCCCAAATATCTGGAATGCTCTCCCTCCACTTCAACTATTGACCTCTCTGGCTTCCTTTAAATCAAAATAAAAATCTTACCTCCAATATGAAGCCTTCCGGACATCTCTTAATCCCAGTGCCTTCCCTGTTATTTCCTATTTATCCTGTATGCAGCTTGCTTTGCATATTTTTGTTTATATGTTGTCTGCCTCATTAAATTGTAAGCTGTTTTGAGGGCAGGGACTATCTTTTGCCTCTTTTTGTATCTCCAGGACTTAGCACAGTGCCTGGCCCATAGAAGGTGATTAATAAATATTTATTGAATGAATGAATTTGACATATTAGAAAGCAAAGGGAGCCCCTTGATAACATAGGCCAATAGAAGGGCTTAGAAGGAGATATATTTATCTTCAAGAATTTAAAGTGCTGTTGTGTGGAAAAAGGATTAGAATTGTTCTGTTTGGCTTCACAGGATAGTCTAGAAGTGATGGATTAGAGCTCAGTTTAGGCTGGAAGTAAGGGGGCAGCTGAGTGGCGCCATAGTGTATAGAGTGCCAGGCCTAGAAGACTTATCTTCCTGAGTTCAAATCCAGCCTCTGACACTTACTAGCTCTGTGGGCCTGGGCAAGTGATTTACTCTGTTTGCTTCAATTTTCTCATCTGTAAAATGAGCTAATGAGCTAATGAAGGATACGGCAAACCTCCATCCAAAATACCTCCAGTATTTTGTAAAAAAACAAACAAAAAAAACACCAACCTAAACCCTTTTAAGGAAAAACTAGCTTAACATATGGGATATGGGTAGAGGGGTTTTATTCCTACCATCCCAGACATCTCTAGCATCTGAAGTCATTGGATTAAAATTTTATAAAGAAGGTCTAAATGTGCGAGACACCAAAAAGTCACTAAACTGTGCATGCCCTTTGATTCTACTACTAGACTTATACCTTGAAGGGTACAAAAAAAGAAGAAAAGGACACCAAAAAGTTCCTGCAAAAATAAAACAACTCATTTTGTTATAGCAAAACACTGTAAACTAAGGAGGTGCCCATCAACTAGGGAATGGCCAAGCAAGTTATGGTATGTGAATATCATTTAACCATAAGAAATGAGGAGACATGGTTTCATAGACACCTAGGAATATTTGTATGAATTAATGCAGAGTGAAATGAACAGAATCGGGAGAGCAATTATACAAGAATGACATTGCAAAGAAAAACAAATTTGAAAGTCTTAAGAATTGATCAATGTGATGACTAGCCATGAGTCCAGAAGACTGATGGTGGGAATTTGTTTTCCTTGACTATGCATATTAGTTTACATAGATTTTTATTTTGATTTAAAGGAAGCCAGAGAGGTCAATAGTTGAAGTGGAAGGAGAGCATAGTTTTTCATTTTTCCATTGGTGGGAAGAGCGGGGAAGGGAATGGAGGATAGTGATAGGGCTGGAAAAAAAAAGAAAGGGTGATTGAAGCATTTTTAAACGTACAGGAGAAAACAAAACACTGGACAGCTTTGAAAGTTACACATTGAATTTATCATATACCTAAGTGAAAAAGTGAAATACAGCATAGAGAGTTGAAGTTACTTAATCTTCCTTTTCTGTTCTACTTTTTATGTGGAAATGTTCATTTTATTTGGTGTTTTTTAAATTTAAGTTCAGAATAAAAAAAAATTTTATTCATTCATTTGTTCTTTAATCCAATCCTTGGCATTATAGCAACCTCCAATGGGTTCTTGTTACCTCCAATATCAAATTCGAACTCTTGTATTTGGCATTTACAGCTCCTTACATCTGGTCACCTTCCTTCCTTTCCAGCTTTCTTATCCAGGAGCCTGCTGGCCGTTTCTAGAACACTGTTCTTCATTTCCTATCTCCACTCCTTGCACTGGCCGTTCCCCATGCCATGCTCTCCGTCTTCACACTTGTAAAAGTGTGAAGTGGCTTGCTTCCAGGCTCAGCTCAAGTCTTATCTTGGAGCGGGCCTTTCCCCGTGTCCGCAGGTGCTAGGGCCGCCTTCCCTTCTCAGATTCCCTTCCATGTGCTTTGTAGGTGTCTTGGATGCGCCCAGTTATTGGAATGCATGTACCTAGTGGTTCACAGTTACAAGACAAGCTCCTCGAGGGCAGGGGCTTGCTGCTTTTCTTCATATGCTCAACGCTTAGCACAGTGTCTGGCACGCAATGAACGCCTAAGACATTTCATGCAGATAATCTGTGAAATGAAGGAGGAGATGCCACGAAGGCAGACCCAGCACCCTGATGGCTCGGGCCCCACGGAGCTCCTCCCGGCGCTGCCAGGGAGGTGTCTTAGGATGCTGAGGGTTAGGGATGGCACAAGAGGGCGCCCGCTCCTTCTCTCCTTCTCTCCCCCCACCCCGCCCTGCCCCTGCTTCCGGAGGCCCCGCCCCTCCCCTGGCGCGCGCATGCGGAGAGTGGGCCGCGGGGCGACGTCTGCGCGATGCGGGCGCTGCTGCCGACCTGGCGCTTGCGGGTTCCGGCTTGGGCTCCGGCTCGGGCTCCGGCTCAGGTCTGTAGCTTATGCTGCGCTTCCCGGAGGAGGCCGGCGCACCAGTGGCGGGGACGGGCCTCCAGCCCCAGCCCAGGGGATGGCCCAGCGGTCCGGGAGCGGCCCCCCTGGCGGGTGCTATTCTTCGGCACCGACGACTTTGCCCGGGAGACGCTGCGGGCTCTGAGCGTGGCCAGGTACCTGAGGCCGGGGCTCAGGCCTCAGCCCGGCCGGCTCGGCGTGGCCTAAGGCGCGGGGGTGGGCTCCGGACCCCGCCTGTTGATCCGTATCTGGGGTCGCTACACCTGCCTTGAACCTCCCGGTGGAGGGGCTGGACATCCTCGGAGCCCCCCCGCTCGCGTGTGTGTATGTGTGTGTGTTGAGGGAGGGTATGTGTGTCCCTTCGAATGTCGGATGTGTATGTGTGCCCGCCTCCTCACACGGGTGTGTGGTATGTGTGTCACAAACTGAAAGGACAGTATTCTGACCAGTCAGATGGAACTTTTATACTGTACAGAACACCAAAGTCTTAGTGCAATTCTCAGCTATTACAGTTTAAGTTAATAATAATATATATTAATACAGGACACCCTGTATTAATCTGTAGCCTCTCCTTGTTCTCAGTATGTGCAATCCTTCACTCCCCTTACTACAGGACACACTCAGACGTGACTGCAGCTCGCAGAGGTTCTTAACCTGAGCTCCGTGGACGTTTATTTTTTTTAATATGTTGACAGCTATTCCACATAATTGGTTTCCTTTGGAGCAGTAGATAGAGAGCTGGACCTGGAGTTAGGATCCCCAGAGTTCAAATGAAGGTTCACACGCTAGCTGTGTGATCCTGGGCAAGTCATTTAAAACCTCTGCCTCTGTTTCTTCACCTGTAAAAAGCACCACTTTCCCAGGGTTGTTGTGAGGATCAGATGAGATATTTTATGAAGTGCTTTGCAAACCTTAAAGTACCATACAAATGCTAGTTATTGTTAATTCTGTGTATTTTATGCATTTAAAAATATTGCGAGAATGGGGTCCGTGGACTTCACCAACTTCCCAAAGAGAAAAAAGTTTAAAACTTGCTGACCGGAGCCATACTCTAAATCCCAGTATAAGTATTATCTTTCTGTTCTCCACGCTTTTTACATTCCTTCTAAGACACCTGCCTCTACACATAATAACTGACCTAATATCTTAAAGTTTGCAAGGTATTTTTACATATTTTACTTCTTTTGGTCCTCACAGCCTCCTTGGGAGGTAGGTACTTTGTTTTATCCTCGTTCTACAGATGATGAAAACATTTAAGCCTGAAGATCTTAAGGTCACTTAGGTAGTAAACAGCACAGCGGGATTTAAACCCAAGTCTTGATGACCTCAAACACTGTATCATGCTGCCTCCCAATCCTGTACACCAGTGGAGTCAAACTCAAATAAACAGATCCCTGGGCATACTGACTAAGGAAACGTCTAATTAGCATTATCTATATCTATGTTATCTATGTTCTTTTGTTAAACATTTCCCAATTACATTTTAATCTGATTGGGCTACACTGGAAACTCTTGCACAGAGAATGGGAGTTTGATATTACTGCCGTCATTTTCATTGAGTAAAATATTCAAAATTTATTAGGACATTTATGATTATATGATGTTTTATAAAGTATTCTGATTTTATGACTCCAGCTTAAGTTTTTCATGAACTTAGGTTATTCTACTTACTAATACAATAACATTTTATAGGTTGACTTACGTTGTATGCCATGGTTGAAAGTAAACAAAACTATGTTTCTTTAAACTATTCATACATTTTTACTAATTGATCTGGCTTTCACCCCGATCCTGAATTTTTCACTTAGCCTTTTGGTTTAAGTGTCTAACCTTGGATCTTTTTACTAGTTAAATCAAGGAGGTTCACTCCATATGTGTATTTCATTCAGCTGTCTTATATAGCTTGAGAAAATCAACTTGCTAACCTTGTCATTTTCCTTCCTTTCTTACCATCTTAAGGGAAAATAAAGGGGACCAGCTAGTAGAAAATTTAGAGGTGGTCACAGTGCCTTCCCCTTCACCAAAAGGAGTGCCAGTGAAAAGTTACGCCCTTCAAGCTCAGCTTCCAGTATATGAATGGCCCCATGTGGGATCTGGGGAGTTCGATGTTGGAGTAGTGGCTTCATTTGGTCGTCTTTTGAGTGAGGAACTCATTCTTAAATTTCCATAGTAAGTTCTCTTTTAAAGAAATTTAGAAATCAGTAATCATTATAGATGAACTTGGTATTTTAAGGTGTAGTAGTTACTATTTGAACTTTAATTTTGTTTCCTTTGATCTCACAGAATCTGCTTATCACTAAAAATAACAAAAAACAAGCAAGGACTTGTTATTGGTATGAGTCGTCACCACCAAAAAGCATTAGATGTTTAATTTTGGGTTGCACTGTGCTATGCACTATTACTAAAATAAATTAATAATAGTCCAAAACCTTTAGGAGTTGACAAAAACAGACAGATACACAGATTGTCATAGATAGACGTGCAGTATAAACAGAGCAATAAAATATTTATATCAAGAGTAAGAATATATAAGTGACTAGGTAACATAATGGAGGTATAGGAAAGTTGCTTTGGGTTGTTTGAATGACGTGAGGGCAGTCAGTGTCTGAATAAATTATTAACATAATTCACGTTGTTCATGATTTTGGTGGGAATAAAATGCATAATAGGTTTTGAGATCTTTTCCTTCACATTGTGATAAATCTTTTTAAAAAATAATCATTTATTAAGTCTTCAGTGAAAGCAGTTTTCTGTAAATAAGAAAAAGGAAGCATTATTTAAAGTCATATAACAGTTTATCTAAGAGTAAGTTATGAACCTACATATATACTAATTCCCAAATTTTCTAATCCAGTGGCATACTGAATGTCCATCCCAGTTATCTCCCAAGATGGCGAGGTCCTGCCCCTGTAGTCCATACAGTGCTTCATGGAGACACAGTTACTGGGGTAACAATTATGCAAATCAAACCTAAAAGGTAGAGCAAATTTCCTTTCTATTAAAAAATGTCAGTATCTTTATATATGCTTTTCTAATGGTGCTAGTTATTAAACATTCTCTCCAATTTCAGAGTGTGGAAGTTAACTTTTTAACTCCATAACTAATTTAACTCCGTGCTGATTTTTTTATCCTAAACACCAAACCTTAAGTTATAAATTCTTTACATTTTAGAGCAGGGCTGTCCAACCTTAGGTTGTTTTTTTTTTAAATAGACAATATATTTTGATTTGCCATTTTAGTGAGAGCTCTGCGTTAGCTTGGCTTCCTTTACTAAAGCATTTATGTAAATTTATATGCTTGTAGGCGGGCTGCATAAATTGTACTTGTGCCCCCGAGCCAAATTTTGGACAGCTCAGTTTTAGAGCATACAAGCCCTTCGGGAAGTCCTTGTACACTTTTTAAACTTTTGAATTTAGACTGTTAAAAATTAAATTCCAATCAAGTGTCTCTTTTTTGATAATTCTCTCAATTGATGTGGACTTAACTCTGCTTATCAAAGACCAGAACTTACATTCTTGTTTGTGATAGCCATTTTAGTTTCTCACAGGATGAAAAAAGAATAATGATAATTGTGTATTATAAGTGTTATAAATTTTAATTAATTTGCTTTCGAATGTTAGTTACAGATTTCTACAATACATACTATGAAAGTGAAAGTTAAGTATAGCAATTTTCCATATGTTACTGTCAGCTAATTCTGTAGCATAGAAGAACAATTTAAAAATTAAATTTTTGTTCTTGAAATTAGGTGTTAAGGTCAGTGCCTGATATCAGGATATGTGAAGGTATATGAAGGCTCACACACACACACACACACAAGCACGTACATATAACTCTACATATGTAGATAGATAAATAGATGCACGCACATACATACATACACATATACCTAGATCTATATATATGTGTGTGTGTGTGTGTGTGTGTATGTGTATGTATATAGAGAGTATATAGAGAGAGTACCTTGCTCCCTGGTGCAAAATATAACACTTGTGAAAGTTTACATGTCATTTACTGGTGCTGATAATTTAATAAAGGCAGAATTCTTAGGTAAACAATATGTAACCTTTGGGGAAAGATATAAAGAAACAATGCCTTTTCTAATTTTATTTCCATGTACCTTTTGTTCTACATTTTTAGTAAAAAAAAGATAAACATGTTTGTAGTAAAAGAGCATCTTTCTCTTGCCATCTGGCTGAAGGTAATTTCATTTTTGTTACATTTTTTATAGATATGTCATGCTTTTTCACTTTTTTAGGAAAAAATGCAAATTTTAAAACAAATTAAATTTACAGACAGACTAGTTTCTGCCTCCCTATTCTGCCTCTCAATTCTGTATTTATTTTTGTTGTCAAAATCAGATCATCTATTAAACTGACACATTTCTCCTCTTATTTTTGATGTTAGAGATAGCTGTCAGGTACTAGTCAGACTGGCCTTCTGTGCCAGCCCCTCCCTTTAGCTCATATGACTGTGTCTTTAGTAAAAGCCCAGGAGGACAGAATTGTAAGTGTGATGTGTTTTCCTTTACAAGTATTGTCAGTAAGAGTGGTTTTCCTTTTAATTCTTCTGTTAGGTTCGATGTAGGTCCAATTATTAAACAAGAAGCAATTCCTGTACCACCTCAGTGCACAGCAAAGGAATTGGAAACCGTATTATCAAGGTTGGGTGCCAACATGGTATGTTCTCCCACATCACATTGTAATTTCTTTTAATCAGTCAAATAGAGGTTTCCTCTAAGGTTCCAATATAAGAAACATTTTATCATGTAGACTATTAGTTCTTTGAAGGCAGGAACTATTTTCATTTTTGTCTTTGCATCCTCAATGTAGGCATTTAATAAATGCTTCCTGAATTGAATAATGAGGTATTTTAAGCTTCTTTGAGGAGGGAAAAGGGTGATTCAGTTTTTTATTGTTTCAGTGTTAGGGCTGGCCCTCATGGCCCTCTATAATCTAGTCTGTCTACCTTTCTAGCCTTATCTCTCTCATTTTTTCCCTATACTTTGGCCTAATTGAGCATATTTAGCATTTTTCATACACATCCTGAGCTTTGCTGCCTCATCCCCTTGGCATATGTTGTTCCCATTCCCTGAAATTCCCTTCTTCCTTTCTCATTTCTTATCAAAGGTTTATGCTGCCTGTACAACTGTAGCCCCACTTCCTCAGAAGTGTTCCCTGACCATCCCAACCTTTAGTGACTTCTCCTTCCTCCAGACTTCTTTAGCTCCACCCATTTAATACTTAGCTTATTCAGTTAAAAAATTCATGCAGCATAGTGCTTACTATGTGCTTTTACTTACAAATTTATGTCCTTTTATTGGTGGGGATATGGAGTGAAAAGGAAAGAAAACTGTACTTGGATTTTGGAGACGTGTTCAAATCCTAATTCCAGTACTTACTAGCTTTAAAAGCAAGCCACTTAACTTCTTGGAGACTTAGTTATTACGTCTGTAAAAAGGAGATAATAACACTTACGTTATCTACCTCACAGGGTTGTTATAGAGAAAGCACTTTATAAATGAGAGCTACTGTTATACATGTCATTAAAGGAGTAGCTTGTAAATCCTTAGAATAGGAGACTGGCCAAAAGCAGGTAAGGCAGGAGCAAGTTGAGTTAGGCCAAGCTTGTTTCCTTTTTGGCAATGTTATCAGAATCATAGAGGCAGTGTGGCATATGGGTGTAGCGTCACACTTGAAGTTGGGAACACATTGGTTGAAGTCCTGCCTCTGACACTGACTAGTTGCATGACTCTGGCTGGTCCAGTCATTTAAGTTTTGTGTACCCCACTGAACTTCCTAGGACTTCAGTACTAAATCATAGATGGGTTCCATTCTGCTTGGTTGGAGAGAATTTCTATGCTAGGAGTCTCCCATGCTAATGAAATTGCTGATCTCTCACATGCTAGAGTGGTCGACCCAGGGGATTTCTTAGACACTTGCCTGGGTTTCAGTATGTCACTTGACAGGTATCCCACTATATGGACAAGATGTAGTGATGTGGTCTGGGTGATAGAACAACTAAGTGACCTTAGAACTGGCTAAATAAGTGGTTGAAAAAAGAATTGTAATTATTGGATTGACTTTGGCTTGGAAGGAGTGCTACAGGATTGTTTTGGGTCCTGTTATGTCTCATGAATTTTATCAGTGATGTGGGCATAGATGACATGCTTATCAAATTACATAAATCTGCAAAAGATAGCTAACATGCTAGATGATAGAAATGGGATACAAAAATCTCATTAGGATAAACCTAACATAAAATTCACTAGGTATCAATTTAAAATCTTACAATTAGGTTCAAAAAATCAACTATACATGTACAGAATGGGGAAGATGTTGACAGACTCTAGTGCATTTGAAAAAGACCTTGGGGTTTGGTTGACTCTGAGCTCATTGTGAATCCATAATATGCCAAAGCAGTCAAAGGAGATATGTAATCTTTGATTGCATTAATAGAAACAGAGGGAGGTTCTAGTTCCACTGTATTCTCCCAGACCACATATGGAGTATTGTGTTCAATTCAGCTACGTTAGAAAGACATTGATAACCTGAAGGGAAGAGCGCTGATAACTAGGATGGTGAAGAGACTCAAAATTGAAGTAACTGATTATGCACTGACCTGCTGATGAATACAGTGACCATTCCTGATTTCAGAGGAGTGATAGGAAAGCATGGGAAATGGTGGATAATAGGTGCAAAATGAGGCATAGATTGTCAGATGTGGGCAATGTGTTGATGTGTTTTGCTTAACTTTTTTTTTTCTTATAAGGGAGTTTTATTGCTGGCAGCAGGGAGAGTTACTGGGAAGTGACAGCAATATAGCAGAGCATCAAAAAAAATTGGGTTTGTTTGTTTTTTGAAGAAAAGGGATTAGAAAGAAAGAGGAAGAAGATAAAAAAGGGGGAATGATAGAAGGGAGGGCAGATGGGGGTGGA